>OMLC01042101.1:0-11809 GCA_900302585.1 Regalecus glesne
TTTTAAATGGCCATGTTCAAAGTTATCTTTGGCCATTACATGCGTTTCTTTGAAGGCAGCCTTGTGCCAACAGACAAAAGCAGATGAACAGAAGATAGCTCTACACAGAGCATATGGACTACACACAGTCAGCTCGACAAACTCAACTTCTCCGTGATTGTGCAGTTGTAATTTATGCCTAAATTACATAGTACTGACACGACTCACCGCTGCTGGGAGTAACAGCTCTAACCAGTATCCACATTTACATTTCTAACTCTTTTCTCTTCATGTTCCTTTGTATTGCATGCTTCTTTATAATTCTGTGTTATGCTAAATGTGATATAAGTAATCCACAAAGTCAAGTCACTTATATGACAGTGACATAAATTACCTAACTGTTATACGTACAGTAGTTCTGATTCCGAGGCCTTTTCGGAGGCCAAGGGGCCATTTGACCAACTTCATGTTGTGTGGTGAGAAGATTGGTAGCAGTCGGATTTTAATTTAATCCACCAAAGCAACTTAAAGAACTAATGGTAAACCGTTGCTACCAAACAGGATAACAAATGCAGTGTTCTGCTCCTAGTGCATAAAGTTGACATACGGGCCATCAGGAGGGCTCCCAGCTCAGCTGGGTTTGGCCAGGTCTTAGAGGCAGCTATATATATATATACACCGAAATGTGAGATGATAAGAGACTGCTGGTCCACAACATCCACACCGACGCCTTCTGATTCAGCTGAGTTCAACAGTAAGTACCTCAGAACTGGTCTCCTGGCAGGAATATATCAAAGCTAGGCTCCGCTTCGGTGATAAGCCAGAGTTTAAGCTCTGCGGGGACACCATTTGAGATTTCTATCTGTATTTCTTTTACCCCGACATGTCAAAAAAAAACAGGGCTCACGGTCTAAACGTATCACTGCTCAATAAACTGTCGGTACAACCCTTTCTATAGTATGTGGGTGATGTTACTGGTGCAACTTCATAAACTGGGTACTCAGGAGAAGCGTGGGTCATATCCCACCAGCCAGTAATTACTTTGAGATCTGAACAACTTGTCATGTCAGTAAGAACTGATGCACTTAAGCATGTGAGTCTTCATTTTGTGTGGTTCCTAGCCCTTTAAGACCTTTTTGCTCTCATTACAAGTACAAAAGCAGAGGAAGAAATACACAGTTCAGATTCCCGCAGGGTAAATATCAATTATCTGCTCAAACAAAATTTCGAAATGCTCCAATTTAAAACTATTACCGAACATTGGCCCCCGTCACAGGCTACTTATAGAAAAATGAAATAAATTCAAAAAACCACAACAGATTAATAGCTAAAATAAGACGTCTAAATAAGACGTCTTTGCTGACTCTCATCCATCCATCCCCCTTTCAAGCAGTGCTGCATTTGCTCTCAGTGTGTAAAGGGTATTATGGCGTCGACGACCCCACTAGTAGCAAGGAGGAAAGTGACAGTCGAGTAACATCAGTGTGACACCAGTGATAGCTGGTGTTTGTCCTCTTAAGGTATGTTGAGAGAGGAGAAGGCAAAGCACAGCAAATAGTAACCACTGTGGCTCTGGGATCAACTTGGAGCATGGATGCAGTCTGAGCGGTAGCCATTGTCCATACCAGCCAGATGATGTAATATAGCATAAAATGGGCAGCAGGGTACATCTTATGAGTACTCCCATACATCCCTGCTTTCAAATAGCATTCTCAAATAGCAAGCTTCATAGTTAAGGGTAAAAAGATGATCTCAGGGTAACACTGAGTACAAAAGGACTGCACATTGTACTGTACTTTGTACATATACTGGCATGTTCCGTCGTGTTCTAGTGACCTCTCAAAGCGCTTTACATTGTATGGGTCACATTTACCGAGTATGAGGGATTAAGGCTGTGTGCCCTTTTCCTGATACGAAGCAGTGGGATTAAACCCGATGAGCCCGATGTGGAGGCGCACACTACCGTGTAGCACCCACGGCCCCAATCTATAAAGTCAACTCTTGTGTATTTATCTTAAGATTCTTGTGTTCTCATTCTATATAAAGTACATGTAAGACGCATGAAACTAGAGTCAAATTCCATGTATCTCAAAACCTACATGGCCTGTAAACTGATTCGGAAATCCAATGAATATCCAGATAGTTAGATAGGGTTTGCCAAACACACTTCCATTACCATCCCTCTACTGTAGCTTACTTTATGGAAAGCAACATTAGCCATCAATGATCTCGGGGGCTCCTTCGTTATGTTTTGCTATACGTGCCATCTACCACCGAGGTTATCATGAGCCTACACATTTTTCAGGTGTAGGGGAGAGGCGACAAGGACGGTGTATTTTGTAATCTATTTACTTTTGAGTTAAATAGAGGGTGCCTAAAATATCAGTGGAGCTATCGAGATGACCATTGCTCACTCAAGTTGATATATTACATAGTCTGCTGGTAAAAACATAGAGGAAGACTTTCCTCTTTTAGAAAAAGCTTCTATTTATTTGTGATTGTACGTACATACAACACAATTTGTTCACTTCATTTAACCCATCCTATTATATAGGAGCAGTGAGCAGCTGCAGCATCCAGGGAGCATTTAGGGGTTCAGTGTCTTGCTCAAGGATACTTCGACATGCTCTCTGAAGGGGCTGGGGATTGAGCCACCAACCCTCTGATCACTAGACGTCCAGTCTACCTCCTGAGCTGTGCTGCCCACATTCAGATTCGACTGTACCACCTTCACTAAACTGTCCAAAGACAACTAACTTATAAACACAGTGGCTATCCTGGCAGCCTCTTTATCAAAACGACGCGTTGCCAATGATGTTAGAATATGAAAGAAGTGGCCACGAGGTGAGAACTAGCCTTATTTAAGCCAACATCTCTGGGTGAACTCAAATGAGCGGCCATAAGGTACGACTGACCTCATGAAGGAAAGAGGCTATAGGCTATATTGATGGATTATCTAAACTCTGCGGCTAAGTGGATTCATTCTTTATTCATTGAGCCAGTCATTTGCTCAGTTAGAGAACATTACTATGTTAAATAGCTATCAATATTTGCTATGCCAATTACTACTGATTCTTATATACAAAAAGGTTGCACAAAGACAAGAGCAGCTAGCAGTTAAAGCAATGTTTCACTTTAATAAAACCATTTTAATAAATAATTAAAATGAAAATTTAATAAAACCATATGGGACCATCACATGGTCCCATACCATTTAAGATAGCCAACCACCAGCAGTGGCTGGCTTAGGAGCAAAATCATAGCTTTTTTTGCGGAAAAAAGACAACACAAACAAAATATGTCAATTAAACTTAGGGTAAAGGGTTCAGTTTCTTGATCAAGGACCCCTCGATAAACTTTTTACGGGGGCCAGGGATTGAAACACCAATCTACGATTACTAGATGACCGCCCTACACCCTGAGCTGTGGCGCCTCATATACTTTTACAATGAAAATGGATGTCACATTACTTTAAAGTCCTATCAAACAGTCTTGCTACGAGCTAAATAGTGACTGAAGTATAGAATCGATTTGATCAGTTTAGTCAATTCGGCAGCTATTTCACAATGAAGATGATAGCCCAAGACCCCCAAATAATTTTTCGATCAGAATAATATGGTCCAACACAACATGTCAGTAGTTTGATGAAAATACATCCAAGCACACAAAATCATTGAGTAGCATGTAGTTTGCTGTAGCAGGGTAAATGCAGTGAGGATTAAAATGGGATGAGGGGCTCCAAAACGACTTGTTCTCTCAGTTTCAGACGGGGTACATGTATGTGTCGTGCGTGAGTAAATCTATGACATTCTTACCTGCTGTATGTGTAGCCGTGTCTGTCAATCTGCACAGACAGCAGTAGCTCTAGGGCAGCTCGTCCCACTGTAGTTACCCCTCAATCAACACAAAGAGGCCTAGTCACTGATTACTCCTGAGGGAACAAAGAATCACATGTGAGAAGCACAATAGAGACCACCATGGCAAGAAAGCTGTTGTTCCCATAGTTTAAAAAAAAACTTATAATGCACTAGGTTTTTCAACCAACTCATTTAGACTGAGATTTATTAAACATCAGACTTATTCAGACTGAGTCTCATAAAACCCATGCACCAATGCCACCTTGTGCTTGTGCTGATGGCAAAATTGACCAAATTGGCAAAGATTAAAGCTAAAGACATTTTCTATATCTTATATTATTTTATTTAGTTTTGTCAGTGCACAATATCTTTTCAGTCAGTTTTTGCTTTTGTCTTAAGTCTAGATTTTCTTATTTTTTATTTCAGTTACCAAAATATTTTTTCCACAAATGGTTTCAGTTTGGTATTAGTTAACTATAATAACATTGGTATAGGCTTGGAGTCAACACGTTCTCTGGATTCCTGTCTTCCTATCATAAATCACTGGCACTGCCTTCCTCTTGGACTTGGATTATCAAATCCAGAGAAAGTTTATCAATTTAAAGCCTCAGGTTAAAAAAACAGAGTAGTAGATCCATATTTATATAGTAGAGCTTGGGGAAAACACTGTGAAAAAGAATTTTTACTTCTCAATCAAAAACATCTCAACCTTTTTACAATGCATCTTCATCCTCATGTTGCACGAAAAGTATAGCCTACAGTGGATCAGTCCGTATGTCCTGAACCCCCTGTATGCACACACACACACATATCCACACTTGCACACAAACACACCTGTACCAGGGCAATTGAAAAGCAGGTGCCTAAAATGAGAAAGGGAAGGATAGCGGCGCACTAGACTCACCCTTGTTGTCCTGAGTGGACAGGCCGATGGACAGAAATCAACAGGGTGCTACTTAGGAGGCTGTGGCCCCAAAGTGTGAGAAGAGCCAAGCATGGATAGTATGAGCACAGCGATTCAGAATGCAACAGATCAAATTACAGGGCTGGTAAATATAGCGGACGCTTATGACCTCCACAGGTCGCTCAACACCGTGGCATTCCAATTTGCCTCTAGCATTAAGGCTTTTTATAGGCCAAGCTGGGTAAGCAGCAAACCACTCTGGTGGCTATCAGCTTGGCTCATTTCACAGAGATGAACATCCAAAGAAAAAGAGCAAGTGCGACTGCTTGATGATCATAGGGATGGCATGGCTCAGGAGGTAGAGCGGGTCACCAAGTAATGGGAAGGTCGCTGGTTTGATCACTGGCTCCTTCAGACAGTGTGTGGAAGTGTCCTTGAGCAAGACGCTGAGCAAGATACCAGAACTACTCCCCGGTTGCTGTAGCTGCTCGCTGCCCCTCGACAATAGGATTGGTTATAAGCAGAGGATGAGTTTCAATGTAATATGTAATGACCAAATAAAGTGGCTTTCCTTTCCTAATGCTATTCTTTGTAGAATAGCAGTGTATTGGAAAGTAGGCAATGTTAACAAATACAGTGCATTTACAGTGGCTCTGGGAAACAGGGAACAACCCAAAGAAGAAGAAGAAGAAGAAGAAGAAGAAGAAGAAGAAGAAGAAGAAGAAGAGGAGGAGGAGGAGGAGGAGGAGAAGAAGAGTAAGAAGAAGAAGACAGTGGCCCTTTTAGAACTGCAGTCCAGAATTAGCTGAGTGCTACAAGAAGCAGGGGAAAGGAGCTTGGGCACAGAGGGGGGACGGTAGGCGAACTGGCGGTAGCTGTGAGGTGGATGACATTACAGGGCAGACAGAGATGGGATGACACTTTCAGAGAGCCCTGGACAATTCCTTTCCTGGCTTGATATGCTGCTGACTGGTGTGTTCCTGGAGAAACACTATAGTTTTCAAACGGAGATCTCCACAAGTGATTAGATAACCACTCAGTCCAGTCTTAGCCAAGTTGGCTGGTGATGGGAGCACGCCAATGACAGTGGGTAAGAAAAATAAATGGGGGGTGAGGAAGAGGAAGGAGGGAGGCATTCAAATACAAAAACCTGGCCATGCCTTCAGCAATAGCCCTGAATAGAAGGAGGTAGCAATGAACACACTTGATACAACAATGGCCGTTATACAATCGGTTCAAAAGCAAGGTGAACGTCAGCTTACGTCCGATAACTGTTAGCCGCCTAGCTAACTCAAGAGAACAAGACCTCCGCAGCACGTCAGGGCAGCGGTGGAGTAAGGTAACTGCATTCACTCACCCCAACACAGTTTGGAGATCATCCCGACTCCGGCGGGAGCAACAAAAAACCCAAAACAAAACAGAAAAAAACACTTTAAAAGTCGCTCCTCACTGGGCTCAGGCGTGCTGATGAGACCATCTCTTTACCAACTTTACAACGGCCTGTGTCTGACACAATGCGACAGACCGGCTACTCTGTTGGTGATCTTAAGACGAGGCGTTGGTTCCCAGCCATCTCCTCCGCCCGTCGCAGTTCTTTGGAGTTTTTCACAAGCGAGTAACGGTTCTTGTCTCTTTAAATTTGACGTCATTCCGGAGTGTGGAGGGGTTATGGTGATGGTGATGGTGGTGGAGGAGATGGAGGTGGGGATTGGTCCGTTCGCATAGGCGAACAGACGGGCCGCCTCCCACACCGTTACCTTGGTGATCAACGTAAACATTACGCACAGCTTCATTGAGGAAAGCTTTGCTTTGCTGATGAAAATGTGCTGATAGGGACTGAGTGAGTGGGAAATGATGCTGCTGATTTCAGGGCTAAAACTCAGAGGAAACATTCTGCCATGGGGGGAAAAACACACTTTCATGCTCAATAAACCAGGTAGTATGAAGGTTAAAATAGTTTGAATCAGGTCACCTGAATGTAGGTTTAAAAATAGTAGAATGTTTTAATATTCATCTGAATGTCATCTTCATCTCTGAGTCAAACATTTGAGGTACTTAGAGATGTTAAGTAGGGTACTCACAGTCAGATTAATGGATTATCAGTATTTTTTTTCTGCTGCCTCTGTTCTGCTTTCCACTGGCTGCTATAACACAGTAAATTTCCCTGTGTGGGACTAATAAAATATCATATTATCTTATAACATGGGTTCCATGCAAAAATGTTCAATAAGGGATCTTATCATTCCACAGTGCGATATAAATATCCCTTGTGCAACTGTATAATTTTAACTGCTGAGTCGGTCTTTCTGCTCATAATGCATATACTGTTCATATTTTGTACTGTTCATATTTCCCATTGCTTATATTGCTCCTATTTTATATACCTCTTTAAATTTTGCCTCTATGTTTTGCTTTCCACTTTGCAGCTGTAACACTGAAAATGTCCCCCTGTGGGACTAATAACGGAAAATCTTATTTTATTATTATTATTATTATTATTGGATTGTTGAGCATGAAGACATGTTTTCTTTTTCACCATTTTGAAATTGTTTTGCCTAAATCCGAGTGTGAGTCTGTAGGTTTTAAAAAAGGAAAAGAGATGTCACACACACACATAGAAGGGAGCCAGCCATTTTATTACCATTCAACTCTTTCTTTATATTTGTTTGTAAAAGCAGCAGAATGACATCAGTCTACTTGTCCCTTGACCAGAAGTGTTACACAAGTTCCTCCAAAAATGAATGATGCATTTTATTTGTGATTTCATTAATACCACTTTTTCATTAATGCCACATTGACAACAAACAGTCCCACTTTCTGTGGCTGACAGAACTGCCCAGCTTAAATACTGATGAATACTGACCGGAAATTAATCCCGAGTCTTCTATGCTATACGCCAACCCAACCTGAGACAGTCAGATCAAACAGTGAATCCAAGCGAGCTCTGGGACTGCTTTTTGAAGCAGCCCATTTCAATGCTAAGTCAAGATTCCAGTTTATTTGGGTGTACGATGTGCAGATATGACGCTGTATATGCCAGGATGCTCCTATTTGCCAGATGGATGTCTACAGAGTATTTCAGTCAAGTAGGTCTGTCACTGTTTGACACAAAAGAGAGATTTTAGGTCATGCCATTTCTTTCTATTACACCAGGAAAGCTGAATCAAACACAAGAATACATAAAAAAGTAATGTTTCAAAGAGTTTTTCAACAGGCCTGATCTCCTCATCCCCATTAATAAACCAAACAGTGCAGTATCTCACCTTCCTTTAATCTATCTGGTCCCTTTAAACACACTTGCTCTCTAGGAATTCAGAAAAAGATACCTGATTATCTTTAAGGACTGCCAGATGGCAAGGAGAACAAGTCAGGGTTGGCAACAGGTGAGACGCTAAGCTATAATAACAATAAAGAACATGGGAATATATGCCTTTTCCTACGTAAACAAACTCGGTTTGAATACATCTGTAAGTTATCATGAATCCAGTCTACTCTTAGGTGGGCTCATAGTCCTGATCTCAAGAGACTGACTCCAAGCACACTACAGTATGTAGCTTACACAGAGCTTAATGTAACATAAGGGTGGAGCAGCATCAAATGCATTGTTCAAATAACAGGTATGGCTTACACTTTTATCTCACACGCACAAAAATACATGCACATCGTAAAGTCACCCGCACTTAAAAGTCACTACATTCAATATTTTCACTCAAAATACAATCTTACACTGACCAGCAGAGACATTATACATGAACACATCTCCGCAGGCCGTGAAACATTGGTGCCCATCTTCATCTACACTTATCTCTGTCTGTGAATCATGCAAAGCTAAATTTGTTTACACAGTTGTGATAAAAATGGGGAGAAATGTTTAATATTTTCATTGTCTTGGAAGGATCTTCATCCATCTCATTTGTAGCTTCTACATGTTCATGAGGATTTCTTTGCTGAGTATATAGAGTGTATTATCATAACAACTTTTGATGAAAACACATATTCAAGTATAGCTGTTATATGATAGATACTACCCTGTTTTAAAGGAGGTAATATATTCCATCTATATTTCTTGTGATACTGAGTTTTCCTATTGCAAAAAAGCAAAATAAGGCCAAGCTACATTAAACTAGCAGAAAATTGATCACATACACCAATTACCTAAGCAAATTTACTGATCAAAGTGTATGTTCTGTTATTACCATACAAAATAAAGGACACCATATCAAAGAATTCTTGAGTTGAATGTGTCACGTTGTTGCTCTGGCATACAAGTTGTGATATTAATATGGATCATTATACTATTTGTAGCCTAGTTCTTGCTAGAGAAGTTGGGAGTATGCTGAGTGTGTTGCTGTGGTAGCATATAGCGCCAGGCATCAAAAGTTCCCCCTCACATGATGAATATTTTAACAACAAAATGAAAAGAGAAATGTTTCCCACATTAAATGACCTATCTTTGGTGAAGGGAGAGCGTAACTGTGCAGGATGGACTTGTGGATCTATGGGAAATGTAGAATGTGCTTGCTTGTGTGAGATAAAGTGATGGTACATGGATATAAAGAGGTATCTTCGCTACATATTCGTACCTCAAAAATGCCAACAGATACACAAAGCAGCAGAGGTTCTCTCATGTTGCAAGTCACTGTTGCAGAGTACTGAGTCATACTTATAGATAGATAGATAGATAGATAGATAGATAGATAGATAGATAGAGAGATAGCGAGATATATAGATGGACAGATTGACAGATAGATTAATGAATAAATGGATAAACAAAGAATAAATAAATAAATAAATAAATAAATAAATAAATAAACACAAATAAACAGACTGAGTTATGAGGGCATTATTCAAGGACTCTGTGCCATTTAAAAAACAAAATAAAATATGACCATATAAATCAACTAAAAAGGCAATGGCATTTTTGACAAAAGGCAGACACTGAATTTGCCACAAAAGAAAAATTGTACTCAAATTTGTAAAATTTGGATACTAACAGACATGAACTCTGGCTCATTATGAACAAATTATTTCAGCAAATGTAATAATCTAAATGTATATGACAACACCAGGAACCAGTATTACTGTTTTCTTATATACTGGCTCGCAGAATTTAGGATTTATATCAAGAGCTATGACTCACATTACCATTTTATAATATCAGTCGAAGAAAATATATGACCTTTACATGGTCCTTGAGCAAGACACTTAACCCCTAACTGCTCCCCGAGCGCCAGATGTTGGCAGCTCACTGCTCCTATACAATAGGTTGGGTCAAAAATGCAGATAAATCCAAATTTCCCCTTGCGGGACTGATAAGGGAATCTTTTTTTGTTACTTCAGATCCTACTGTTTCTCCTACTGTTTATCTAGAGCATATCCAAATTAAATAAAGCTATTTGATTTTTATCAGTAAAAAGTTGATATTAAACCTAATTTCATTTCTATGCAGTTTGCGATGTATATGTATATGTATATGTTGCGCCCTTCTTCAAGGTCTTCCATAAAGACCTCATCTACTGTAGTCAAGGCAATTTACAGGGCACCATTAATTAAGGATAGAGATGGACGGACATAGCCCATGACAACCCGTGGAGAGCAACAGGTAACAAAACACTATAGTGGCTTTGTGTACATTGTTTAAATGCTTGCTTGTATTTAGGCATACATACAAATGTGTATATGTATATGTGAGTGTTTGATGATGAGAAATTTCTTAGTTCTGCATTGAGAGCTACATTCTTTCTAATAGTGTAGTTCATACTAAAAGTCCAGATGAGAACAGTAGTCTAGTCTAGTCACATGAATGTATTTTCAGGTTTTTCAGCTGTTGCTCCATTCTGCAAGATGAGCATAAATCATCAAGGTTAACAACATGTGGGCAAGCTGGAGGCCTTGGATACTTTCCGATGGAGATGGTGTTATTTATGCCTTGTATGACAGGACACAGCTTTAACAAATCCTTGCTGGTAGAGTAGCATTCTGCTTCTCTGCTTCAGCTTTTAGCTGAAAGGGTGTTGCTTTCATTGCCTGGGTATTTGTTGCAAAATATTTGTCCGTTGATTTGAACAGATTCCCTCAAAAAAAAGCTTGATTGTGCATAAATAAAAACACAACTCCCATCGAAAGGGGTGTTCATATGCAGCCAGAGCCCATCAGCAGTACACAAACAAAATCTCCCAGTCTCCACAGAGCCTTAAATTTTCTTGTGATATTTTCTATATGCACTTTTCAAATTGTTTCACAGTCAGTTTGCCAGTCAATAAATAATCCAGTTAATCAATCAATCATTAAATCCACCTGCTGAGAGCCAGTTGCTTCACTTGGTCTTGGGAACCACCAGTATCTCATCACCATCTCGGATGCTGTAAGAATGGAGAGCCCGGTTACTGTACTTCATCTCCTCTGGTCCGAAGTGGCTGCACACATCCTTGTCAATGTAATAGAGCCTCATATTGCTGGTGGGAAGCTGGACCACTGTTTTCAGCTGTTTCTTTAGCTCTGCTACAGTCTGGTCCAAGCGGATGCACACCTGACAAAAAGCCAATCATAAGTTGAAAAATGAAAACAATATTTTGGGTATTTCAATAGATTTCAGGTGAGATGATATACTGACCTGCTCCACCTTGTCCTCACAGTGCACCTCTACCTGAGCACGGCAGCGGGGTCGGAGGTCAATCTCCGCCAGTGGTTCCAGCTTCCCATACTTGGTCACCAGGCAGTGGTATCTTAAAATGAGAGTGTATTATAAAACTGTAATGCAACACACATAATACATAAAGAACATAAAACTACAGACCTAAACTAGAGAATGCATACACACATATAAAGAACATAAAACTACAGACCTAAACTAGAGAATGCATACACACAGCACATACAATAAAGGTATGGCCTACCTGAAGGGCAGCTCTTCCTCTGGGTAGTCTAAATGATATCGAATGAAGAATCGTTCAGCATCTTCTCTCTCTCCTTCACTGACAACACTGCCATTTAGCGATGATACTGAAGGAAGCCTAATCAAGCCAACAGAAAACATTCTTTAGAACCTCTTCAGTAACTCATTTAAACA
>OMLC01042102.1:0-12166 GCA_900302585.1 Regalecus glesne
CTAGAGAGGAGCCAGCTGAGGAGGTTCAGCATCTAGTAAGGAGGCCACCTGGTCTCCTCCCTAGTGAGATGTTCCAGACACGTCCAGCTGGGAGGAGGCCACGGTGTTGACTGAGGGCCAGGTGGAGGGATTGGATTATATCACCACACTGGCCTGGGATCACCTTGAGATCCCCCAGTCAGAGCTGGTGGGTGTGGCCAGGAAAAAGAGAAGCTTGGGGTCCCCTGCTAGAACTGATGCCCCCATGAGCCAGATTCAGAAAAGTGGTCGACGATGCCGAATCGATCCTCACTTCTTTCAGGAAGTGTGTTGAGGGGTCCTTGAGCGAGACACTGAATCCACTAATTGTTTAAGCACAGCAATGGAATGGTGACCTATCCAGGGGGGTTCCCCACCTTTCTCCTGCGCTGAGATAGCCTCCAGCATGAATCCATGAACCGACACCGGATAAGCGGTTGACAATGGATGGATGGATGATGATGATAACGATAATAATAATAATTTAGCTAGCGTTGCTTTATTCCCCTCTTGTTTCCTTCCCCCTCTCTAAAGCCGCACTTCAAAATGGCAGCCTCTCAAGTAGTTCTTTGAAAACACACAGGCACAGGATGCACGACTCACACACATAAGTACACAGACTTGTGTGCAAACACAGTCAAACACACTAGCCTCTGCAATTCTTGTATTTAATATGGATTATCATTTTGAATAAGTCATTGCAGAGACGGAGGAAAAAAGCGACAGCCTCATGTGCATCCTGTCGATGTTCTGCCTGGCACACAGCTGACTTATATGCAACACAATGGAACATATGAAAGGCACTACATACCGTCATATTGTAATGTTGACAAATCTTGTACCGTGTACACATGCCACATCTTTTTCATATTTATCAATTTAATGTTAGGACACCAAGTGTCCTCACTTGGAGTTACAAATAGACACCCAAATATACAGTATTGGTATAATTCAGAAAGAAATGAGCCATTACTGTGCATGATTTAAAATCCCATCATTTAAGCTGACATATAGCCGTCTGTTGCTGGTGTTGGTTCCTGTCGTGTTATTAATATCACGATTATTTCAGGGGGTTAATCTATCAAGTCAATGACTACTATCATCTATGATTTAAAATCAAAGAATGGGGGTCTGTAGCAGGGTAATGTCCAGGAAACCCTGCACAAAAGCATGACTACATATGTCAAATGAAATACTATCCATGACTATGAATATATTCTCCCCTGACTCTGACCAACATGTTCCTACAGATCTGCAGACGGAGACAAACGGCTGTTTTGACAGTCAGATGTAGTCTGCTGCCTGTGTAATCTTGACCCTAAGAGGTAGAGGGGCCTGGCAGGGGCCTCACTGATTAAAAGACAAATTTGTGTGACTCGAGGTTTCCAACACACTCTAGTCTTCTCAGGAAGTCCGTCTGCCATCTTGAATTTCGAATTCACTGAGCTCTTCTGAAGAAAGAGGAAAACATCCCCCATATGTTTGTCACTGCAATTAAAGTCACTTCCCTCGCAGCCCTGTGTGGACACACAGGCCACACAGCCATGCAACATAACAGTTGCAACGACAAAATCAATAAAGCATGAGAAAGATGGAAAAAAATTGCTCAGCTTTCAGGATCATGTAACAACAACAGCAATAGTTATAATAATGATAATAAACCCCACGAGCCGGCCCCAGATAAGCGGCTGACAATGGAGAGATAGATGGATAGCATTAAAACTACTGCTACTATTACTACTACAACTACTAATGCTACTATTATTATTATTATTATTATTATTATTATTATTATTCCTCTATAGGGACAGTCCTTATTAATAAACACTTAGAATTTAAATACCAGATCTAGCCACCAGGCTCATTTTCACCTGTTGTTTCTAGCATTTAGGTGTTCAAGGTATTGCTCAAGGACACTTCAATATGCTTTCAGGAAGAGTAGGGATTGCATCACCAATCTACCAATGCTATATAAATACCAGATGAGCACCCCGCCTCCTGAGGAATGCCGCCCTCACATGGTAAATGGACTCATCCTTATATCGAGCTTTTTTAATCTGACGACCGCTCAAAGCACTTTGCAGCAAATGCCTCACATTTACTGAGCTACACGGTGGAATATGAACCCGGGACGCCTGAGTCCCAGGTGAGTGCTGTGTTCTCTACCTGCTGAGCCACCGTGGCTTGAGAAAGATATATCCACGCATTTATAAAAAAATGCATCCTTGTCTGAAATAATAATGCAAATATACAGTTTTAATATACTGAACACAAAACAAGTGCAACTGATATGACAACAGAATGGAATACAACAGAACAGAGCATAATAGAACAGAATAGAATAGAATAGAATAGAATAGAATAGAATAGAATAGAATAGAATAGAATGGAATGGAATGGAATAGAATAGAATAGAATAGAATAGAATAGAACAGCCCTGCACAGAAGAAAATAGAACAGGATAGAAGAAAATAGAACAGGATAGTTTTGTTTGCCACATGACCAGAGACAGTGGAATTTGTTCTCTGCATTTATCAAATCCAACCGTATAGGGGCAGTGAGCGCTCCACAGCCCCCGGGGAGCAGTCGGGGTTCATTGTCCTGCTCAGGGACACCTCAACATACGTTCTGCAGGGGCCAGGAATCGAACCACCCATCTCTGAATAATAAAAGCCCACCCAGCCTCCTGAGCTAAGCCACCCTGGAGTGTTGGAATGACTCTCTGCCAGGGCAGGGAAATGAATCGAGAAAAGTATTGATCACATTTATGTGTTCCAGTTTACAGTCATATTTCATGTGACGTGGGTTAGAAAAGTGTGTATTGTTTTGATACGTTTGGTCCTGCTGAACTTTAGCAAACCCCTTTGCCAGTGGGGTCCACTCACACGTTGGGAACCACTGCCCGACCTGAAGTATTTCACAACAGCGACATCCTGCAATAACTTTAGATGCAATACAATCCAAAGTCTTATCTAACGTTAGAGATCCAGCAGTTAAACATAAGAATGAGAAACTGCCCCTCTGAATGGCAGTAAACTCCGACGTGCAGGTACATAACGGCACCAGCCTTGCTTGAACAGATGTCTGCTGGACACGGACAAAACTGCAGAACAGACACGCATTTGGCAACACTAACGTTTGGCGAAGGGGAGCGAGACCAATGGACGGTTCGAGTGTGGAAAGGGGTCGCGTGGCTGGTTGGTTCCATATTAGCTGACTCCATATTAGCTGACTCCATATTAGCTGACCTGTAGACTGTGAAGTTTGATGGTTTTGGTTAGCCAGCAGGCGCCTTCCACACCAACTCTGAGAAAGAACATGCTGAGTTCATGAGGCGTCTGCTGATTCACCTCTGAAGGAAGTCTGTCTGCTGGTACACATTTCCATCCCACCATCACCTCGACAGCTAACACAGTCTCATAGGGGTTGTTTTCAACCCTCTGCTGATGGATGTGCTCTGCACCCATTTCTTTGTTTCTTCAGATCCCTTTTAGTTCAACTTGTTTTGTTTCTCCCTGTCTCAAATCACCGTTGACCATCCCTCACATATTAATCATTTGAGTTTCCACTGTACCTCATGTTCAGCTTTGCAGTTTTCATATTCAACGAGTCTTTGTGGCTGGCTGGCTGCAAAGCCTGTAGTTACTTACAAGTCAGGCAGAACCAGATGACCTCTGCTGACAACCCTGAAGCATTTCTGGACATCTTTGCAGGCACAGCCTGCAGGTGGCCAGAGGAAGAATGGGCTGTACATGTGATCCCACAGCTCAGCTGCAAAGCCCAAGCTGTACATACAGCCTACCAGTGTCCTCCTCAAGGTGACACAAAGCCATAAGACGAGCTGTCCCGGACCAAGTGAGGCACACGCCAGATGGACATTGGCGTGTGTTCTTCATGCTCAGTCTGAGAGAGGTCACCTGCCCCTTCAACCTAGAGCAGCAGCTCCGTAACACAGGGAGACAGTGATGATGAGCCGCCTGTGTGAACATCAATGATGCTCCAGTCCCACTGGGTTGGAGTGGAGCAATTCATCACCTGCCTGCCCTCGGTAACAGCAGGCGAGGTACAAGGCCCCGGTCCTGAAGACCTGGCCGGGCTAATGCCCTGACGGAGGGGGACCTGGCCCTTCCTGCTCTTGACCAACATGGTGAGCCAGCCGGTCGTCCCATCCTGTCCCCATGAAGAAGACTAAATATACTCATCACCCCCCCACACACAACAAACACCCCTGTAGACACACACACTTCAAGGCAGCATTCCATACTCCCCACATCGTATCCCCAATCTAACCCCTACTTCTTCCTTAATCCACAGGGCCCAGCTCCGGCCTCTGCCCCTCTCTCACAGGGGCTCCTCAAGCAACACCCAGGAGTGCTGGTGGAAGAAGCTGGGCTACTGGCAGGCAGAGGGCCTGTTAATGGACACAGCACAAGTGGTCTAGGTTCTTGGCCCATCAGCCCCCTCACCTGGCTCAGATGGGAGGTATTGCATACTGGTGCATATACAGGGGGCTTTATATCCGTCTGTGCAGAGACCCTGATCCCTCAACGTCTGGTTCTGTCTGGAGCATTAGTGGAGGCACTGTGGGTGGAAATGTGGAGCGTGCGAGGGGATACCTTCAAATGTCCGGCGGTGGCCGTTGAAATTAGACATCATGAAAAAAATCCAGAAGTCAAGCAAGGCCATGGTTAGTTCCTTTGATGGGCCTTTTTGTTCAGCTCAGACTGGCTGAGGTCTGATAGGGCAGTTAGGGAGAAGGCAGCTCTGTGGGATCAACAGCCAGGAGTTGTGAGTGGTGTACTGTTCTAAAGAGGGGACCTGAGTTCATCCAAGCCAAGCCAGCGCAAATCCACAGTGGCGCCAGTGGTCCATCAAACGAAGGACTTCCCCCTCAAACAGACTTGAGATGATGCACTGCGGTCTGCCTTTGAACATGTAATGACCCCTGATGGCCAACAGGTGCACCTGAGCACTGTGCTCGCTCCACCTAGCTTTGACTCATCAGAGAAAGGCCCTACCGAGTGAATTGCAACAATCCAACCAGACAAGCAGCCATTCAGCTGTTGGTCCTGAAAAGCTGCTGGGAGCTGGTCATGGGAGCTGGTGATGGGGGCTGCAGTAGCACAGCAGTAGAGCATGTGCCTCCAAGTCAGGACCCGTAGGTTTGATCCCACTGTGGGGTGTCGGGAAAGGGCATCTGGCTTCAATCCCCCATGCTCAGTAAATGAGAGGCATACGCTGTAAAGTACTTTGAGTGGTCACTAGACAGGAAAAGCACTATATAGAAATGAGCCAGTGCCATTTCTCGTTTACCGTGGTCCAGCCAGCCTATGACGACTCTGTGGCAGGGCACCTCGGGTACCATTAAACACTTGACCGAATAATTGCTCCATTTAACTGGCCAGGCATTCATGGAGGCATGCGGTGGTGCTGTGCCTTTTGCTGTGAATGTCATTTGGTAAACCTGCCAACAACCCAAAAGCGCCATCTTGCCCTTTATCATTAATTGAGGTTCCATTTGAGCGTATGCGCATGGACCTCATGGAGCCATTCGGCTGGAGTGCAGTGATATCTCTTTGTGTTAGTCACACTGGAATACACAACGTGCCATCCTGAAGCTGGGCTGTTATGCAACATCTTGGCCCTACACGTTGTGCAGCCATTGTTTCATATGTAATTTTCTGTGTCAGAATCCCGAAAGAGATTTTGACGGCCCGGGGCGTGTCATTTGTGTTGTGTGCACAATGCAAACAATACAAATTATTGGACATGAAATCGATCTGAACAAGCGTGTACCCCCCCAAACAGTTGGGCTGCTGGAGAGATGTAATACAACCCTCACAAACAGGATTAGTACATTAGTGTATAAGGATAGCTGGAATTGGGATGGATGGTCGAGTCCTCCATCATTTACAGTGTGGGAGGTGCCCTGGGCCTCCACAGGGTTTCCCCCATGAGCTGCTGTTCAGCAGAACACCAAGAGGTGAGCTGGACCTGAGGAAAGAAAGCTAGGAGAGCGGTCCAAGCACCAGTAAGAGTCAGATACAGGATGTCCTGGAGCTGAGAGCAAAACTCCATACACCTGGAAGAGTTAGCCCCACACCCAGGAACAGCACCTGTATAACAGTCCTCACATTGTTTCCAACATCCAGGTCCAAATTATTCCCCAAGTGGCCAGAGCCCTTCGTGGGGATTGTCGACTGTGAGGTTGTGTGGAATGACAGGTGAGGACCAACACAGATTCCCCACATTAATCTCCTAAAAGCACGAGGAGAGGTGGCCTCTCTGGCTACCTTGGGGCTGGGGGAATAAAAAGCCAACAATTCTGTTTCTCTCCATTGTGCAAACCATCACTTGCCCTGTCAGAGAGCTGGGGTTGCTCTGTAGCAACAGTGCTTTACTGATGTGTTTCCCCCCCTGCTACAGCGTACCAGCCTCATACAGCACTGCATAGTGACATCTCCAGGCGTGACAGCGTACTCACATCCATACCAACTGCCCGAATACAAAAAGACAACTGTTCTGGCACAAGACAAGGCCGTGCTGTCATCCATGAGTCTAGCAGGGACTGGTGCAGCCACATTGTCCTTGTGTGCAAGGCCGATCCATCTATACGATGCTGTCTGGACTTTTGCAAGGTGAATTATTATCCATATTCAATGACTGTCCTGTAGGTCAACGAACGCCTGGACTGGCTTGGCTCTGCTCGCGTTTATACAGCTCTGGATTGAACCAAGGACCACTGCCTGACGCCTTTGTCTCTGCAGTCGGAGGAAGATCAGCTTTCTCTATGTCAAATGGTTTTGATCAGTTTAGAACCCTTGTATTCAGGCTTTTTGGAGCTCCAGCCAAATCTCAGCACCTCATGGACAGGGGGCTGTGCCAACACACTGGCTCTGCTGCAGATCTCTTAGATGACACTTAGATGATATGATCCTTCCCAGTAGCATTTGAGGCTTGCATACACAGCAGGCGGCGGCGATCCTCGAGTCTCTGTGGAAGGCAATGCTCACAGCCGGCCTGAAGAAGTGTAGTCAGGTGACTGGAGGTATGGCATCTGATTTAGCACTAAGGTGGTAGGCTGGTGTGGCCCCAGATGGATAAGACCAGTCCAAGGCCCAAGATGACAAATCAGGTGAGGGCATTCCTGGGACTGGCCAGCTATTATAGACAGCTCATCCCTGCCTTTGTAGAGCTAACCAGTCCCCGGACTGACCTCCCCCGAAAGACTTCCCCGGATCTGGGCCAGTGTCAGGTGGCGCTGAAGAGGGTTAAATAAGCCCTCTGTGGGGAGCAGCTGGTCCACACTCCTTAACTTCTCTCTCCCTTCTTCTTTAAACCAACAAATCAGAGTGTGGGCTTGGGGCCATTGGTCCCAGGAGGTGGAGGGAGTCAACCGTCCTGTGCTCTATATTAGACACAAGGTGGCGGGGGGGAAACATAGTACAGCATCACAGGAGAGGAATGCCTGGCAAACAGATGGGCGATCGGTGCCTTCTGCTCCTACCTCCTGGGGCACTCGTTCCCCCTCTTTTCAGACCATATCCCACTGCAGTGGCTCCACTGCATGAAGGATGCCAATACGCAGATCACCTACTGGTATCTAGCCTTACAGCCTTTTAAGTTCAAGCAGGTCCAAAGGCAGGAGACACAGATGGCCGTGGCCGATTTCCTCTCGTGCTCTGGGGAGGGGGGGGCTGTTGGCTGAATGTAGGCCTGGATAAGTTGGGCAGTGGGGGTATGTGGTAATAGAGTACGGTTTAGCCTCAGCTGCAAGCAGGGGGGATTGGATGGGAACAGACACGATAGTGTGGCTGAAGATCATCGGCCTCAGGTGTGTCAACTAACAGCATCTCTCGATCCTCTGCGGAGAAGCTGGCCTCGGCTAACAGACACACAAACACACATATGCATAGGCAGGAGAGAGGCCCAGAGAAAGTCTTCAAACAAGGAAATAGGCATAGAGGGAAAGGAGTCTGCAGCTGCTGAGTGCTGGCCCATGCCATGGGGAAAGACATTTGAAAGCTGTAAGCGGAAGCACAAATAAAAGGCCCTTTTCCATGCTAAGTCTGTTGCCAGTCCTAGATCCGTCCTCCATAGCCAGACCCTCCCGAGGCGTGAGCTTTACAACAACAACACAATATGTAACACATACAAATAACACAGCAACAGGTCTGCATGATGACTCCAGTAACCTGGCTCCGAGCTCTTCAGACAGTCATGGCGGCATGATAGCATGTACAGCTATTTTGAAAACAATCAAATTTCAGCTCCTCAAACTAAATGATACCGATGCAAATCTATGCGACGCCCCACGTTCTCACCTACAAGCTCATCCCAGAGACTCAACCACCAGAGAGCAAACGACGCTTACCTATCAGAGGCAGACACAGTGGGTGTGTGGCATGTTGTTCTTGACAGGCTGTCAGCAGGCCGAGCTCCCATTGGCTCGTAAGAGCTGGAGGAGGGAGACGCCTGCAGGCGCAGTGTGCCTGACACATCTCTCAGCCATGTGTGTGCTTTCAGTATCCTAGCCTAGCCAGTCTGCAGTCACTGCAGCATCAGGTAAGAGCCTAGTTGGCCTGTATGGATGCCCCAGCAGTGGCCTCACCAAAACGTTTTTTCTCTTTTAAAAAGTGGGTGAATTATAAACAAGTCAATGATTCAATTCTTAATAATAATAATAATAATTCCCTTATCAGTCCCACAAGGGGAAATTTGTTCTCTGCATTTTTGACCCAACCTATTGTATAGGAGCAGTGAGCTGCCAACATATGGCGCTCGGGGAGCATTTAGGGGTTCAGTGTCTTGCTCAAGGACACCTCGACATGCTGTATGCAGGACCGGGGATCAAACCTGCAACATCTGATCACCAGACGACTGCTCTACTCACTGAGCTATGTCAATATGCTACACAAAGTTAAAAGATTTAAGAATGTTTGAAACATCTGTGGCAGACAATTGAAAAGGATGATCGATATGATTGTTGGATCACCGACTCGTTTTATACATGTGATGATTAGTCCCAGCGGTGTGGGCATGGACACGGATTTAGATGGAGTGTTGGGGGTTGAAACCACTGCAACGCCCCGTCAAATCCCAGTAGGACAGAGGACAGCAGTTCAGACAGTCTGGGGAAAAGACCTGTAGCTGGACTAAGGGGTCGACGAATAGACACGGGAGGGAACTGCTGCTAACGTCTTGGTGCCAGAGGGGCAGCATCGCACAGGAGGTAGGGCGGTCGTCTGGCACTCGGAGGATTGCAGGTTCGATCCCCGGTCCTGCATACAGCATGTCGAGGTGTCCTTGAGCAAGACACTGAACCCCTAACTGCTCCCCGGCCGCTACATGGTGGCTGCTCACTGCTCCTATACAATAGGATGGGTTAAAATGCAGAGAAATCCAAATTTCCCCTTGCGGGACTGATAAGGGAATCAATGTATTTATGTACAATGGCAAATGAATCCAGCTTCCTCATCTTCTTCAGACACCAGAGGACATCTCGGAGGTCTTATGGAGTCCCTGCCTCGGTGGATCGGAGTGTTTTGACGGTAGCAGGGGGTCTGTATAACACTATTTATAATATCAGGCAGATGGTTTTAATGTTTTGGCTAATCGGTATATCACCGACTTCAGCCGGGACGGTGGACCCCAAGTCTGACCGTGACCCAACGACCGTCCAAATAAATGTGACACGTTAGAGTCACGCAAGGTGCAATCAACGTCAGTCAAATTGTCTTGAGATGTATTAAAGTAGTCTATGAAAATAAAATCGACTTGGCTCTCTCGTCCTGTGGCCCAAACTACGACCGGAACGTGGACGCCAGTACTTTTCAACGTGTGGAATATTGAATGTGACCGTGACCGCACAGTGGAAAACAGAGCAAAACTACACACAAGTTGATGATTTACGAGGGACCCAAACTACTACAGGCACCGCAATCGGCCGCGGCAGCGCTGTCGAAATTTCCAGACGATCATAAGCTAGCTAACATGCTGCCTGCTAGCTCCTCACATTACTCACCATCAGGGTTGCTTTCCGCTTCAAATCGCTGTCCACATCCTTTATTGTAACATAAAACTGACATGGTATTCACTGAGCCGGAGAAGGTTCACACAACCAGACGGATCCCTGACTGACAAAATAAAGAGCAATCACAGGTAGTTTAACAGCAGCCGGACTGTGCAACACACCGAGCTGTACATACATTCAGTGTGTTCAACTTCCGGATGTTGTCGGGATGTGCTCGGTAAAGATCGGAGCATCCCGGACGGCGACTCTCCTGCCCAGCATGTACCATCGCCTCTCATCCCCGTACGAGTGCGAACCAAGTCCCATAAGCAGCAACTACTGTGGATCGTATCACAAACTTACGCCGGATCTCAAATCGGTGTCTCACGGCTCCCTGTTGGATTCAACGTGTTTTTGGATGCTTGTCGTTCATAAAGCAAGCGTGCCTTTTGCCTTTTGCGAGAAGGACACAGCGTGATTTTCTACGAGACCTTGTGTGGGAGGACTTAAAAAAAATCCACATCTGCGGACACGGACATGTGCATCTGTACGTGTTTCCCTCCGCACGTCTGAAGTGCTGTGAGGCTCTCCTCGTCACAGGAGGACGCGGGAGAGGAGAGGGGAAAGCCTCACCTTCAGGGAGGATGGATGCTCCTGGTTCAGGTAAGAGGCAGCGTGGTTCTCAGGTCAGTCGCCTGTGGGGATGGATGGACGAGGCTCTGCATAGGGGACGGGACATGGCAGGACCTGCCGGGTTGAGACCGTCTGCTTGGGAAGCATCGCCGTGGTCAAGTGTCCCACGACGTTCGCTTTACATTCACTTCCAACAGATTCACCTCTTTTTGTGATTCACGTCCAAGTTTCACTTTCGGTGTAGCCAGGCTGCTCTTAGATGGAGGTCCGTGTCCCACTGGTGCTTGTGGGCTTTATTCGCCTCATGTTTCTTGGGTCTGTTACTGGCTGTGGTTTTCATCTTCCTCTGCTGGTTTCCCAGTCACCACATGTAATGATGGTGAGGTGTCTCAGCCTCCCCCGGCTCACTGCTGTCTCAGACGTGGGTGTGGGGACGGTGTGGGAGCCTTCGGCCGTGAGGACATGGGGGTCTGAGTTAGATGGAGGGGGCTCCTCTGGAGGCTGTCCTTCTGTCACGCTTGGCTGAGAGAGGATCTCACAGGCCGGTTTGATTTGGTCAAATGATGATTCATCACTGTAAGTTTGACATGTTCTGCTGCTAGACGTGGACCTGTGCCTTCAGATCCCCCCTCCACCGAGTCCAAGTCAAACCAGAAGCCTGTCCTCTGTCTGCCTGGGTCCCCCCGGGAGCCTTCCTCTGTAGTGGAGGCCTCACATGCTGTTCTCTCCGTCACTGTTATCCAAAGATACATCTGTCGGTCTGTCTGCTCACTGTCTGTCTGTCTGTCTGTCTGTCTGCTTACTGTCTGTATGTCTTCTGTCTGTCTGTCTGCCTGTCTAACTATCTGACTGTCTGTCTGCCTGTCTAACTATCTGACTGTCTGTCTGTCTCTGTGTCCCCTTGTCTGTCTGTCTCAGTGTCCCTCTGTCTGTCTGTCTCTGTGTCCCTCTCTGTCTGTCTGTCTCTGTGTCCCTCTGTCTGTCTGTCTCTGTGTCCCTCTCTGTGTCCCTCTGTCTGTCTGTCTCTGTGTCCCTCTCTGTCTGTCTGTCTCTGTGTCCCTCTGTCTGTCTGTCTCTGTGTCCCTCTCTGTCTGTCTCTCTCTGTGTCCCTCTGTCTGTCTTTCTCTGTGTCCCCCTGTCTGTCTGTCTCAGTGTCCCTCTGTCTGTCTGTCTCAGTGTCCCCCTGTCTGTCTGTCTCAGTGTCCCTCTGTCTGTCTGTCTCTGTGTCCCTCTCTGTCTGTGTCTGTGTCCCTCTGTCTGTCTGTCTGTCTCTGTGTCCCTCTCTGTCTGTCTCTCTCTGTGTCCCTCTGTCTGTCTCTGTGTCCCTCTCTGTCTGTCTGTCTCTGTGTCCCTCTGTCTGTCTGTCTCTGTGTCCCTCTCTGTCTGTCTCTCTCTGTGTCCCTCTGTCTGTCTGTCTCTGTGTCCCTCTCTGTCTGTCTCTCTCTGTGTCCCTCTGTCTGTCTTTCTCTGTGTCCCCCTGTCTGTCTGTCTCAGTGTCCCTCT
>OMLC01042103.1:0-29305 GCA_900302585.1 Regalecus glesne
ATATTCTGAACTGTTCCATTGTATTTATTTATTCTTAATGTTAAATCTTACATAGAAAATAATCTTCTTTGTTTAAACAACAAAATATTTCAAAGTGCAAAATAAATCACACACACCATATAGATAAGCAAAAGACATCGGAATACAAAATCCATGTTTGTTTTTCTATTCAGTAATTCCCAATCCTGATTGTAGTTTGTCTGCCTGCTCCGGAGCAGATTCGCCACAAGAGGGGACGATTGTTGTTATATGGAGCGGATCATCCAACCTATCAGTATCTGTTCAGTTTATCTAAGAAAAGAAGAAACTAACGGACGCAAATGACAAAGGGTCAGAAATTACACTAGCAAACTGAATCTGGAACTTAAAAATATCCAAGAATTTTTTTTACTAGGTTGTTCGGCCTGGAAACCAGACGAATTCGCAAATGCTAATCCCGCTTTGTATATTATAAATTCTCGGGGGCGTTGCCAACGGCCTCCAGAACACACTTTGGATTGACGTACAACCAATCAGAGCAATGAAATGCGTGACGTATGGAAGTACGAGAGACCCGCCCTAACAAGAGCTGGGAATTCAGGTGTTTGTCGTTATCCTTTAGAAAAGTCTATTCGTCCATTTCGTTCTATACAGTCTTGATTAAGGATTCAAATTGATAGTTTTGCATCAGCAGCGTGGAATCTCAGCCGTGCCCATTCTCACGCACATGCTTAATAATCCAGGTGAGAAAATCACAAAAAGGTTGCATCAGTTCGTATGAAGACATTTTATAGAAATAAATGTTTCAGCAATCGTACAGGTGAGTGAAGAAACATTTGTTTCTATTAGTTATTTGTCAATCAATTAAAAGGATTTTTCTTCTATCCGATTTAACTGTTTAGTGCTACCCAAAGGGGCAACGAGTATTAGCCAATCAGAATCAGCTTATCAACGGTTGTGATTGGCCCGACCTGATACAGGTTGACCGGAAATGTCTGAAGTCCGAGGATTCACTACCGGATATATATGTCGGAGTAAACGTACAACATGATCTCTCAGATTTGTCTGGTTCCCAGGCTAGGGCCCGTTATCTCCACAATCAAGAACCTTGGACCAGTTTTCTTACTCTACTTAAGGTGAGACATTAAAACACCTGCTGGATCTGAAAAATAGAACTGAAAAATCTTGGAAACATGAGAGAGGACACCGGGACTATATATCTAGACATGCATTTGGATTGTGTGCACTGGAAACAAAACAAAAGGATAACAGCTCCCCTTCCACACAGACCTATACTCTCAACCAGGATTGAGCAATTACTGATCTTAATCACATTCAAAACACAATTCAGTTCCTTCGTCTTGCCAAACCTGCAGTTAACAATGACTTCTTGAAGAAATACACTGTGGTTTTTATCCATTTCTGTTTTTAAAAATGGGTTATGGCTCTAGTATCAGGACCATTGGGCCTTGGTGATGTGGAGAGTGCATCCAAGAAAAAACATGATGCGAGCTTAACCTTAAGGTATGATTGGAGAAATTAATCGACAGACCCAGGTAGAAAAGACTCCATGCTTTGGGTGTGGATGCAGATGGAAGCCATTTTGTTCCTGTAATGCATAATGTGTCTGATTTTGTAACTTGAGTAGTATGGCAGGTATAAAAAACAAAACGAGGTAAAGATATTGATGTATATGACAGAGACAGCATAAGACTGATAAGCATTTTCTCGACGGAGAGAAAAATAGGACTCGTGAGTGAATGAGAAATTCAGAAATTAGGGTAAAACATCTTTTTCACTTAAAAATAAAAGATGGCCAATGAATTGAAAACAAAACTGCTTTGACATGATGTGACTTTTTGGTTTTGAAAAAATGCACTGCCCATGATTTTCAGACTGCATTGGGTGCCTTAACATTATCCATCTTTTCCTATACCAACCTATTGTAAACATTCATTTCCAGAACTCTCTGAAAACCCAAGTTTAAGGAATACATTTACCCGTCTTTTATTGGACAAATGCTGTACAAGGTACGATACACATTCAATACTTTATTCTCTACATCTTTATTTTTATCTCAACTTGCATATATTCAGTAATTTTTTTGAAAAAATAACTTCAGCACATAAGAAACTAAACAAAGAATCTGAACATAAGAAGTTTTATATATCCCTAGAGTTATATTATAATCTCTAACCTTTACAAATTTTCTTGATAATTCTTTTGCAAAAACACAAGAGAAATATAGAAAAAATTGGAAAATAAATTACAAACCAATGCAAAAATGCATCTTTCCCTCAGTCATGACATTTATAAAGAAACATGTAGCTCCCCACCCGTCCCATTGGATGAAATCAAATAAACCTTGTATGACTGCATGCATGCAACTGTCACACAAAAATACCAACGTGAGCAAAAGTCAAGGGCCCTTGGATCACCTTTTAGACAAATATAGGCAATAATCTAGAAATCATTCATGTTAGACAGTGAGTGCATTTCCTACCACCAACAAAGCATTTATATATGAATCTGTTCCATCTTTCAGTCTCATAATCTGACCAAATATTCCATGAAGATACCAAGGGCAGAGAAATGACAATTTTAACATCCTATGCCTGTGGTGGACACGGATAACCACAAGAGTTCAATAATCTCAAGTGACACATATCTCTAAAAGACATTTGGGGTATACAGGCTTATTCTACTAACCATTGATCATATAGAACAACCAGACCTTCTCTCGCACTTGCTAATGTCTTATAATATTGGGATATGACAAGGTATCCGGTAAAGTGTCAAAAGAACCCTATTAAAACAAACATTAATCTCAAGCAACCTCAACTACGTGATTCTACTTTGCGTTTGAAACCGCCTTCTGAACAGAAAGTTAAAGAATTTAAAAAGGAAGGGAGGGAGTAAGTGTCAGCCTTTGGCTTCAACGAGATTCAAGCTCACTAGCAACGTGCTCCGGGTTTTAAAAAGTGTCCCTATCCTAGCCAATAATCCATAGATGCCGCCAAGGTAACAAACTCGTCCAGATTCCCCCATTCTCACCCTTCCTCTTTTGCTCACTTTCCTCCCCTTCTCTTTCCTTTTCCCAGCCACCTCTTCCCCTGTGCAGAGGAAGACCTCTCCTTCACAGTCAAAGTCATGCTAAGCCATTTATCACAGTCTTTACCCCTCAACAGCTGCATTCCCTCCCTCTGCCCTTCTCCTCTGCCTGCTCACCTTCACACATTGCTAACTAGAACTCTTGGTTGTGCACGTGTCCATGTAAGAATTATTTTATATGCAAATTTAGAAGTTCGGCACACAGACCTATCCCCAAGATCCAAAAGAAGCCTAATGACCTTCCAAGCTGCAATGTTTCCAGACGACACATACAACACATCCCCTCGAAAAGTCCCGACGCTCCCATTTCCTCCAAAGCATGCCATGCATACTTTTCCGTTAATGGTAAACAACTTTTACCATAGGTGCAGTCGGCAATGCCGACTGCAGTGGGAATGGTCAGATCACGTCTGCAGGAGAGAGCATTTCAAGACCAAAACACACCCATGTAATAGAGAGCGAGTCACAGGACTGTAAGTAACCATAGCAGACCACAAAGGTGGACTCCACACACCAGAAAAAAAAGCAGCTTACCCTTCTATATATTTGTGGCAACCAGGGCAGAGCAGATTGCAGTGCAAAGTGCTGAGCATTCCACAGCCATCCTTCCCTGCAGGACTTGGCTAAGTCCTTTTTCACAGCATGACAGTGCAGTGCAAAATGGAGCTATTACGTATACTGCTGTACTAACCAAGTCCATTAGACTTAAGGTTAAGGACATTACTCTCACCCACATTAACATTCGATGCAAACAACTAATGTCTCTGTGTTAAGAGACTCGACACTATCAAGGTAGAAAGGAAGAAACCCCCACTCTCCGAAACAAATCACAAGCAGCAACAGTAATGCACAAAGGGTGCAGGATCAGGGGATGGTAACAGGAAACCCCAAAAAAAGATTCACATGGAAAACACCGTTAACGTGGTAACTCTGTAGTAAAACTAACCTTAGGATGTCATATTAGTAGTAAGAAGAATATGTTAGAAAACTGAAAATACCTTGAGCATCGCTGTTTCTATACTAAACTCCTGCCACAGTGACACCCATCATTACTGTAATCTTCAGTAAAGGCTTAATTGGCCAGCACCACCGGCTGGAAAGACTGGCTAGGATATTGCAGGTTGTAGCTCCCGAGACCCTCCACGAAGGGAGGCTTCTCCATGTAGGATATTCCACTGCCACTTCCGATGATGCCCACGCCCTGAGGTGGAGGAGGGCTGGAGAAGGGTTCAAAGGATGGATGGGAGGTGACTGGGTGGGGGGGTTGGAAGGGGCTGGCGTGGGGCGGCATTGGCTGGGTGTCGGTGTCGAAGTAAAGGGGCCCGGGGGATCCTGGGTAGACAAACTCTTTGGCGTTGGGGGAGAGCTGGCTGGGAATGGGACCCCCCAGGGAGTGCAAGGACAGAGACAGAGGCTTGTGCTTCAGCAGCTCCGGCGGGGTGATGGTGGTAGGGGAGCGGGAGAGCATCCTTTGAGGAGGGGGTATGCTGGCTACCACAGCAGAGCCAGCAGCCGACACAGCCCCACTGCACTTCTTCATCTTCGTTGAGCCGAATTTTGTGGCAGCAAAGGTGGCGGTGGTGAAGGTGATTGGCTGTATGGGGGGACGAGGATTGGAAAGAGCAGCGGATGGTTGTTGCTGCTGGGTAGGAAGGTAGGGCAAGCCCCCGCTCGGAGGAGATGGGGTGGAGGTGTTGGAGGAGTGGATGGTTGGGTCAGTGGGGGTGCTGGAGCTTGGATAGCTGAAAAGCCCGGGGCAGGACTGGGCAGAGAGGGGGGTAGGTGAACTAGAGAGAGAGGGCAGAAGAATAGGAGATGCGTGGCCACCGATTGGCACAAACACCTGAGCGTCTGGGTTGAACGCGAGGCTCTTCGTCTCCTCCACCTCTGCGTCAGCTTTGTCATCTCCGCCCACCACTTCGGCCCTTTCGACCTCACCCCCCAGGCCAGTTGGATCCTCCAGGTAGAGCACTTTCACCACTCCCTTCTCTCCGATCTGGTAGGAAACCTCATAAGGGTCGATCCACACAGTGAGCTCGGTAGGAACATTTGCACGCACTTCCTCCATGTCCAGGCCACTTCTCCGTGCGGCCAACTCCACCACAGGATCCCTCGGCACCCCCAGGTGAAGGCAGCGGAAGGCGGAACCCCGTAAAGGGGACTCCGGGTACCAGTGACCCTCAAAACGTGACACCAGTATCCTCTCCAGCTCCTCGCCAAACAAATCAGCTCGACGCCGAGGCAGCTTGTTGTACAGATACGACACAATAAAGTTGAGAGCGACCTTCACCTCCAGATGCATGGCTGCACCAGGTCGAAGCGGTCTTAGTTCAAGTGATGTGTTGAAACCGAGAGATGCTTTAACTCAGGAGTTTCTTCGCCTCACTGTAAGGTATGCGATGCTTTCACTGTCATCATGATGATAAAAGGCACCTTGAATGTGGAGTCTGAGCCTGTGCTCTAAAAACTTTTCTTTGGAACCTTCCGGAAAAATCCAGATCCTTCACTTTTCTTTCTTTCTTCTCCCTAAGTCAAAAGAAATAGCAGCAGGTCCCAACTGTGAGGAGAGAAAGAGAGAAAGTGT
Source organism: Regalecus glesne (assembly GCA_900302585.1). Taxonomy (NCBI): domain Eukaryota; kingdom Metazoa; phylum Chordata; class Actinopteri; order Lampriformes; family Regalecidae; genus Regalecus; species Regalecus glesne. The sequence goes on from OMLC01042103.1 coordinate 5,675, forward strand.
TATTTTACCTTTGGACCTAGGGGAATATCTGTTGTGATATGAAAGCAACAACAGCCGCTTTGTTGGTTATAAAGATTGACAGACATTAAGATTACTCATGTAATATCCTCCTCATCACATACTCTGCCATCATAATTTTTGTGCCACGCTTTAAAAAAAGGCCACTAGACGAGGAATACTGGGCTTGAAGAGAGAGGACTATTCTAGTGGTGTGTGCCAGATGCCGGGATGCAGAATACATAAATCCCTCATAATCTGAATCCAGTCCCAGAGAATCTCTTTGCCAGATGCTTTTTTTCTTTTTACAGCCATGAGCCGTCGACAGACTGCTCACCACCATGCAGAATTATATGGAACTGATGATGGAGGTGGTGCGAAACAACAAGACTTAGAATAGGATAAGTGTAAAATGGCAGGAATGATGGCAGCGGCGAGAACAACATTTCCCATCATGCAACACTTTAACGTCAACTGCGTACGCCTCCGCACCTGCCCCACAAAACAATTCATTCGCATTCACTCTTCCCCTGCCAGGTGGGGCTCGACAACACGAACTGGAACTCTGGCTTCGACTATTAGAGTCCTCATTTTACATAAAAGGTCAAAACGACCAGCTTGAATCGAGACGTGGGCCATCTTATAAGCACGATATTCAGTTGCTTATTTGAGTGATCAGTCTTGCCGCTGTAGGGTTAAAAAAATCCCATCATGCCACCATCTGTAACAACACAAAACCCCGGCCGAGTAAGCTTTCCAAGCCTCTTTTGCAGAATAATCAATCAGCTCAAGCGAACGCTGGCTATATGTAAAAAAAGGAATATTCGTCTGCCGCAAGAGGAACCCTTCGTTGATCCACCTGCAGCGGCCATCGTCAACAACAACAACAACAACAAAAAAACACCAAGACGTGCATATGTGCTTGAGAGTTCCCACGTCGTAAAGGTATCCTCCACAAAGCGAGAACTAAAAACACCAAAATACTCAGCATCCAATGTCATTCAATGTCACTGCAAGCACGGCTTGACTTTATATGCACAACGCAGACACTTAAAACGACATCGGTCCTCACAATAAATAACCGCGAATTCGCAAGTCTCTTAAGAAAGCGTTATATTCGCTCAGATTTGCTCCGAGCATGTCGAGAGTGACTTTCCCCCGGCATATAACCCTCATTTCGCATGCAGTCAAGCCATTATTTACAGGCCTGTATTATTTAGCATGAAGAATCGATTGCACAGGCCTGCCGTGTTGCATGTGGTAAGGACAAGTACGGCGCATAAGGTGTAGGCTCCACTTGTTTACATCGGAGGATCTGGGACGAACATAAAGCTTTTGCGATAGCTTTGCTCGGCTCGCAATCTAATTGTAGCCCCTGTTTTAAATCATCCACATAACGCTGCCATAGGTAATCCCATCGTTTCAGAGGCCAGTTGAGACTGAAGGTTGTTTTTAACCAAAGATGCCAATTCGCTCCAGCGACGCAAAGCTACAGTAAAATAATGCCAACATTCCGTGTTGGTTGACAAACTTGTATAATAGTGATAATAAAGATCCATCCGTCAGGGAAAGGGCACTTGTGAATTTCCAACAGCCGTTGAGCAGCGTTCATACTGTGTAGCTTGAAACTAACTGGCCTGTATCCACAAAACGACCCAGAATGTGCAGTCTCCCTTCTTTGGCATATCTAAACGAGTCAACATGACAGCACTGCAGACTACATGTCGTCCAACGTAAAGTGAATTTCCCTGTGAGGGGGATATAACAGATTCTACAATGGATGAATCTCCATTCCCATTTTTCGACAATCGTTTTTTTTTCATAAGGATTTGGGGCTAAAAAATGCATCAATGCACCGTACCCCTACATAAATCAGTGCCTGTCCTACATTAGGAGCATTTGAAGATAGTTTTATACTCACTGATGTCAAGAATTCTGGATTTGGCTTTCCTTGTGTCGTGATGAATAACAAGGTCTTAGAGAGCCGACGGTTTGCACTTGCTCCTTTGCGGATATTTTAACTTGTTTTGACTCTAACCCGATTGTGTTTCTTCGATATCGTGAGAATTTAATGTCAGCTCCGTCTCCTTGGCTCCAAATGTGCGCGACTCGTCCGGAGAAAACTTTACTGTTTGACAACCACGCGTATTTATACTACTTCAGTCGCCCACACCCCCCAGCACCACGATGACGGTACACGACAGGAACTACTTTCTAGATATTATCAATTATTGGACCTGCAAGCTTTCGGACTCGTAAATAACAATCTGATATTACCGAGTTTATCAATATATAGAATAATGTTCTACTTTTTGTATAGAAGTCAAACCAATCGTGTGAAAAAATAAATCAACATGGAAAAACATTTTGTGTAGTTTACTCAATGACGCGTCCAGTGTTTGCGATGCATTTATACAGCGTTTTGTGGATTCTGGATCAGTCCTATTAAAATCAAATCGCCTAAATTCATCGGGGACTGTTTCACCCTCTCAAGTGCGACCCCAGGTTTATGACAGCGGCTCTGTTTGATGTCGCGGATGGATATGTGTAGTTTCCTGCCGTGGTGAACCATTGCTAAAAATATAAGCAATGATAGCAACAGAGTCGCCATTGGCTGAGACGGGGGAGGACCCACGGTTCATTGGGCTGCGGTGTCCATTCACTATGCGAATTGACATCCAGCAGGTTTTTATGGGTAATGCTGTTCATGTCCCTCAGCAGCGTGGGGTCATCTGTGATGGACCCCCCTCTCTCTCTCACACACAGGGGCACAGCGCGTTAGTGGAGAGTAACTCGTTGCATCTGCCCCTTGGCAATCACGTTTAACTTTTCAGAGTAAATCGAATCAGCACAAATCAAATAAACCCCGAATCCGATCAAAGTTAATTGGTGACATAGTGCAGTGGTCGTGGGACGCTTTTCTTCACCTCCATGAGTTCCCCTGAACTGTGGGAAGAAGTGTGAGACATCACGTAGGTGAAGCTAGATCTGAAATCAATCATGTGCAGCTTCTCGTACAAATCGGAACATATTATTGTATCGGTGGTTTCAAGACTATTTAAGAAACTACTTCAAGAATACAAAACATTTTCCCCCGCCTTGTCAGGCAGAGGAAGGGGACTTCGAAGAACTGGGATTTGCATAAAATATGTCATGATGAACTTCGCTACTTCGCTTCAAGTGGTATTATATCCTCCCTAAATCGTCGCTGACAGTTATGGCCCATCAATCGATGGGGTTTTCTGGGGTACAGTCAGTGAATATACAAAAAAGATGTGAGTATGAATGTTTTATCAAGTTTTATTCGTCCAATTGAGTTTTAAATTATTCACAATGGCACAGTTAATATGTCAGTAATTCTGTATAAATACGTGTCGTATTGGTATCTTGTCAATTGTCATGTCATTCGTGATGATAGCCTGCGCAAACTGTTCTCTAAAAGTCCACTTCGACAATCACATTTCTGAACAATAGCCTTTTTTTAATCACATACTAGCAAAAGTATGTCAGCCAATACTTTACCCTCTACTTCATGTTCAAGAAACTTCCTCCAAATGAAATACCAACGGTGCAGTCAGCTCACACTTACATTCACATTTAGCGTCTTGCATTTTCCATGGATGAAAAGTTAACAGAGATCAATAGACCTGTGATGAGCCAATCTGCCTAATTCACCTAACGTGTTACCAATTTAAAAACGTGCACAGAGATAAGTCGAAATAGCTGGAAATGGCTGTTTCTGACCTGGACTCGCTCGGCCGAGAAATAGAATAACGGAGTCCCATAATGAAATGCTCTGACATCACATTTCAGCGACAGGCTTTTGGCAGTGAACAAAATGGCGTCTTACTGTTTCACTGTAACTAGGCTACGGGTAAGAAATAGTCATTTTTTATCATAAGATATTTTCAGTTGTATAGGCATAGAATGAGAATGTGAAAGGTAGACGATATTTTTTCCTGTTACAATATATTTTGCTCACAAATTTACCAGTAATGTAAATATTGAAAAGTGTCCGTCCCGGGCCGCTAGCTGTCAGGTCACTCTGTCATCGACTGACTGTAGATAACTAAGTGTGGTAACGGTTACAACGACATCAGAGATGCCAACAGTGTTTAATAACAATGGAAATAATCCCGATTAGATTTATTTCTATCCATATTCAGCTAATTTTTTGGCGTAAGGGGCCTCAAGAGTTCAGTTGTTAGCAAGGTGATTGGAAGGTTATTGTATTCCTTTGTGCGCACTTTCAATATCGCTACCCATATTGGCTTCTTTGCAGATCCTCCACTGTTTCATCGCCTTTAAAAGAACAGAAGGTTCTATTTCGCTTAAATTAGTGATTATAAACCTCTATTTCCGAGCAGAATTGCCAATATTTCTTACACACGTTTCAAACACTCTTTTGGTGATGATGAAACAAACTTAACCCGGTCCAGCCTCTAGTATTCTGTGCTTAGTTTATCTCTTTTGACAAATGTACAAGAGATGGAGTTTTTCATCTGGTTGCTGCTAAGCATGCATAGTTTCCTCCAGTGTCTATTTCTTCCAAATGATGAAGTGCACATGTCTTGGCTCAACCTAATGTAAATATTGTCTTTGTGTTGACATGCTAACCTAATACCACACTTGGATTGTTTCCTTGTATCTATAATTCTATAATTTTCATTTACATTCTGTCTCTTGCATGACTTAATAAAATATTTTCTTTTTTCTTGCCACCATTATTTAAAGTTTTTATGTATTGTGAAATGCAAGGAATTTCACTCTGAACCCTTCGATGAAATAGAGTTTACAATGTCATTGCATTTGAATTGTCTCCTTTCCCCCTACTGTTCAGCTTGTCCTTGGAAATGGGGCAAGGCGTATTCATGTCTCTGCAGCCTTCAACGCCAAGGCCAAGGTAGCCATGAGTCGCTTTGAGCCTGGCTCCAGCATTAGTTATAAGAAGATGCATGAAAATATCATCATTGTGCGGAAGAGGTCAGCAGCTCCATTTTCATGCTCTCAAACACATGCATGTAACCTTGTACTCAAAGTAGTTAGTATCTCCAGTAGGTATGACTGGTGCGCATTATAGCTGTATTTTAAATCATTTGACATTTAGACTGTTGAGTTCTCAGGGCTGCCAGGAGTTCCTCACAGGGCTAACTTTAGATGACTAGGAACTCCTCTGTCTCTGACTTAGTCATTAGCTGTGGTTAAGAAAAAAGGAAAATAGTAGATTGTAATGACTTATTCTTTTAATGAATGTGTCTTATGATGAGGCAATGAACTGACAGCTCACAGCATTACCCCCCCCAGACAAGCAAGAGTCATCACTGGTGTGATTTTAGTTTTCTGAATTGGATGACTGCAAAAGGATCAACTATTATTTCTTAAAAATAATGACACAGCACAGAGGAAAATAATTTGGGAGGCCCTGTCAAATTAATTTTACATGTATGATGCCTGTCTTCTTTGACTGTTTTAAAATGTCATGTCTTAAAGCAATGTTATGTGACCTTTTTACCTCAAAATATCAGCTTCAGAATATTTTTGGTTGTACACTGACTTAAAATAAGGAGAGTGGCGCCTCTTTCATTACCGTTCCGTGCCTCAAAGGCCTGTTCTAGCACTATGTAACTTGGGTTGAGAGGGTACAATCTCACATTTGTAATATTTTTCTCCTAGGATGGCAGAGGCATGACTCCCTGTACTCTGCCTCTGATTGACTAGTATTCTTTACCTTTATTGGTTGGTCATGTGAGGAGTGCAGTTGATTGGTTGTATTTGCCATCCTACGTAAAAATATTGCTAGTGGGAGATCATATCCACTCAATTCATGTTACATAGTGAGAGAGTAGCTCTTTGGGGCATGGAGTGGCAATAAAAGAGGTACAATTCTCCCAATTACAAGTCAGTGTACCATCAAAATGGTTTAGAAACTATTGTCTTAAGGTAAATATTTTACATAATGTTGGTATAAGTGGCATCCAGATGCAGTTCTGCAGTCATGGCTTTTAAAATTTCCAACAAAGTGAAATGTCACATCAGACGGGGATTAAAAGCTACATTCCAGAAAGTTACTTTTTATTAATTTGCGGTACCTATGGTGCCTGAGTACTCCAAATGTCAGAGATCATTTAACAGTCAGCAGTGCTATTGTGTCAGAACCTTCCCCACAGCTAGGGAAAGGTTTTTTTATGAGCCTTGTCTGCTAAAACTGCTCATTAGTTACAACGACATTGCTTCTTCTTCAAATTAGCTGTTATCTACCCTCTACATTTGGCTTCGTAAAGATGTAAAAAGCTGTTTACTACATCATTTTGTCAAGGAAAGTCCCTCGTCAATGAAATAAGATGCAACTGAAGCTTTATGATTTGGATATTTGTGGATTATCTTTTTGCTTAAATATACCACTGTTGGAAAGTATTATAAAGGACATTTGGTTATTAAAATGTCATGTTACATTTGTCAGTATATTCTGTAAACCTAAAAAAAAAAAAAACAACCATGGCTAACACTCCTAATTCTCAACCATATACACAACTCACTCCTTATTGTATCTATCAATCCTGCCAGGCTTAACCGGCCGCTTACTCTGTCTGAAAAGATAGTGTACGGTCACCTGGATGACCCAGTGGGGCAAGAGATTGACCGGGGCCGCACCTATCTGCGGCTGCGTCCTGATCGTGTGGCAATGCAGGATGCTACAGCACAAATGGCCATGCTCCAGTTCATCAGCAGCGGTCTTCCTACGGTGGCTGTTCCCTCCACCATCCACTGTGACCACCTTATTGAGGCCCAAATTGGTGGAATTCAGGACCTGCAGAGGGCAAAGGTGTGAGAGAGCACTTCAAAGTTTTTGGTTGAGAGTTTGGTAATGGTAGAGGGCAGGAGGTAACTTGATTGAAAGGGTTTAGTCATGAGTTGAAATGGTCATAGTTTTCCTTGGTACCACATGGATCTATTTGTGTTAATGTTTTATTTTATGAGGGTTTATTCGGTTATTACGTATACAAAACAAAGAATACAAGATAACAGGATGGGCAGAGGGAAAGGAAAAAAGGTCAAATACACACATTTCCATGCACACATAACACATGCAAATAGTACAGATATACATACAACACATATCTGTGTCCTACATGCATATACATATATAAAGTCCACATGCATCACACAGCTGTGTAGAGAAAACTAAGCCTCTAGGTAAAAGATAGAATGAAAAATCATAAAAATATAACCATAAAAATCATTAATTATATAATGGGTGGGAGATTTACACAGACCTATTCTTAACATCTGTTTCAAAGTGATCTTGAAACATGCTATTGTGCTGATCCAGTATTAGGTTTTGGTGGAACCCTACAAGACTGATGTGAAGTTATTAAGAGTTTACTTCTTTTTGATGTGCAGTATATTTGATCCAATGTTTAAGGGCTATATGCCCAAGCATGCTGCTTAGTCGTGTACCAGTCATTCAATTTGGTGCAAAAAGGTAAACTTGTGTGAATATGGGAATTGGGAGCAGATGTCAAATTTATTTATGGAGGGTTACATAAAGGGGACTCTGGACTGGTAACATGGTGTTCTCAATTCAAGCCTATACTCCCTTTTCACGGTTACCTAGGAAGTGAATCAGGAAGTCTACAACTTCCTTGCAACTGCTGGAGCTAAATATGGAGTGGGATTCTGGAAACCAGGCTCTGGGATTATCCACCAGGTACAGTGACTATAATTTAAAATGATGGCATATGAGGTGCTGTTCTAATACATGGGAGTTAGTTACCGGGCCTCCAGGGCTTGGTTGATCTTTTACATTGTAGCCATCTCTGAATGTACACCAACAAAGATGTTTACAGTAAAGGCTGACTGACAATAGCTTCATAGAACAGAGTAATCACATGGACATATCTTAAATTCTTGAGACTATTCAGATAATTGTACCAGTTAGCATACTTTTACTTGAAGTCACAATTAAGTTGTAAAAACTCTTTATTTCCAGTGCATATTTAACATACCAGGGTGATGAATCTTTGAAAACATTCAGATTTATTATTTTGTGCCTGGGGAGATCAGCCCCTGAAGCAGTCCCATTTCAGAAAGCATCTCTAAGCCACTCACAATACCGGTTTGTCTAGGAGCTATCGGCTGCCTCAGCTAACTGTCCATGTCCTTTGATAGATAATCCTGGAAAACTACGCTTACCCAGGAGTGATGCTGATTGGTACGGACTCGCACACACCCAATGGCGGTGGACTGGGTGCTATCTGTATTGGAGTGGGAGGAGCTGACGCTGTGGACGTGATGGCTGGAATCCCATGGGAGCTCAAGTGCCCCAAAGTGAGTGATTTGAATCTAACATCAACAGGCATAACACAAAAGCAATCATTATAATCACTAGAGTGGTGGGTTTGATCTGTAACAACAATGAGGCAGCATACAGTGAGGAGGTGGAGCTCCTTGCAGATTGGTGTACCAAGAACAACTTCTACTTCAACATTAAAAAACAAAGGGGTTGATCATGGATTTTAGGCGACACAACACAAACCACACACCTACTGTTGGAAGAGTTGAGAGTTTTAAATTCTTAGGGGTCCATTGATATCGAGACTTGTCATGGTCCCTTCCCATCTCCTTCCTTATCAAAAAGGTTCCCTAATGTCTCCACTTTCTGAAGAGGCAGAGGAAGATCAAGCTACAACCTCAGATCATGACCAACTTTTATAGATAGATACACAGTGGAGAGAGCATGTTGACCAGCTGTAGCACAGTCGGGCATAGCAGCTCCACTGTGTCTGACCGCAAGGCTCTCCAACGGTAAGTGAAAGCAAGCCAGCATATCACTGGGACAGCGCTGCCACCCGTACAGGACATCTTTGACAAGAGATGTCTGAGTAGAGCCCCTTGCATTACCAGGGACCAATCAAAGCAATTGTTTGGCCCCCTGGTATCTGTTTGGACATACGTACCACATACGGTCATGAACCAGCAGACTAAAGAACAGTTTTCCAAGAACTGTAAAACTAGTGACCCCCGCTTCAACCTCTTTCCCATCCCACACACTGATTACTAAGCCTGATTATGGAGACAGGGTGTGCGATACTGGGGGAAATTTTGATGGCACTGTGCAGTACTCCCCATGAAGATGATGTAATATTAACTATGATTTATGCTACCATTGTTGTCTTGTATTAAATTCTTATTTTTCATTTTATATAATCATTGCTCTATGCGATCCGGCCGCAGATAAGTAGAAGATTATGGATGTCAAGTCAAGTCATTTTTATTTGTATAGCCCATTATCACAATGACAATTGCCTCAGTGGACTTTAGATTAACACAACATACTGTCCTTAGACCCTCACATTGGATTAGGGACAACTCCCTTAAAAACCCTTTAACAATGAGAAAAATAGGAAGAAACTTCAGGAAGAGCAACAGAGAAGGGATCTCTCTCCTAAGACGGACAGCCATGCAATGGATGATGTGTACACAGAATAAGACACAATTCATAGCATACAGCATGATCAGGATAACAGAATTGTAATTGAATAACAAAAGATAAAACTGTAATAATTATGATAACCCCCTTCATAGTGAAGGTACTAATCAATGAACATCTAAAATGCAATCAGGCCAGATCAAGCCAACAGGCGCAGGTTCATCTTGTTTCTAATGTGGACAAATGGACAGATGGTTGATGATCTTTAAAGCGGTGGGAATAGCAGTAGACACATTAGTTTAAGTATCATATTCCAGACCACCACGCTGGCACCGATTACACATCTCCCAGGTTTGTCCGAGGTCACTTACAGAGAAAATGAGAAAAAGGAAACATCTAGGGCCATTCATTCTGCAAGAGAAACTAAATGAGAGCATAACTTACATTATTCAATACCATATGCTTGAACTTTATAATGTCGTCAGCAGAGAACAATGCTTGGTAATTTCATGGATAGATGAATATTTCCATTTTATTTCATTTCATTTCTTAGGTAACCAGTTTTTCTTCAAGATAAAAATTTCTTATGGCCCATTTTGAAGTCTTCACTTCGGTTTTTGGTTGTTTTTTGAGGAGGGTGTGTTGTTTGTTTTCAGTCCTGTAACAAATCTTCTCCTTAGGTAATAGGAGTGAAGCTGACAGGCACCCTGTCTGGCTGGACCTCTCCAAAGGACGTCATCCTGAAGGTGGCTGGAATTCTGACTGTAAAGGGAGGGACAGGCGCTATTGTGGAGTACCATGGGCCTGGAGTCGACTCCATCTCTTGCACTGGTGAAAATTAAATACATCATGATTTATTATTTTTAAGCACAAGATTATAAAAGATAAGCTGCTTGATTTTGATGTGTGACCTAGCAAGTTTAAATGCATAAGACAAAAAAATATCTGCCTTTTCAAAGAGTCAGTATTTCATGCCTCAGCTTTCTGTTTGTTTAGGAAAAATATTTTATCATGATCATAACTTCACATTATACAACCAGTTGACTCTCAGTAGGTTTGATTGGGTAGAGATTCACAAGCACAGCAGAATGGAGGCAGGATGCTGACACAGGGAGCTGCGTCTTGTAGTTGAAAGGCCGCTTACTCAGAATGTCTTCCTTTAGTCCAGTGTTGTTTACTGTGGTGAAGGCTAGTATGCTTTGAACCTTGAGTTGACACTCCCTCTCCAGGTATGGCTACAATCTGCAACATGGGAGCTGAGATTGGAGCCACCACCTCTGTGTTCCCTTACAACCACCGTATGAAGACTTATCTGAATAAGACTTGTCGTGAAGGTCAGTAACAGAGAACATAAACCAGTCTCACCGAGCCAGGGGTGGGAGATAAAATAATCTGATGTCGTCACAAAATAGCCAAGTGTGTCTGGAAGCTCTGGATTGGCTTTTACGATGAGCTTGTGGAGATCATAATGTTCTAATTGTTAATGTCCAGATGGGATTTCTGTTCTTAACTGTGACCATTACATTTACATTTCCTGCTTTTGCCAAACATGCACATTTTCTGCTAATCCATCCCATTACAAATACATTGAGTCTGCAAAGTCATATGTGGTCATCATAAAAAAAAATATCGAAAAGGAGACCCAAAAAGGGTGGACTTTTTTTTTCCACTTGTTGAGCTACTTCAGTTAATAGGGCTGAAATTTCCAGCTAGTTCTAAGAAAGCCTTAGAAAATGGATTTCTAAAAATATTGTATTGGGATATTTTGATATTTATCAAAACCATAAATCAGACTGATTTTTAAACTCCCCAAAACACTGTCTTTATATATGTTTTTTTGTGATCCCAAAAACAGTTTTTTAGAGGACTTTTAAAATTCCATTTAGACCTTGTGGCTATAAAACTGAAACCAGAACAGATGGAAGTGATTGAAGTAGATTGGTATTTCTTTCAGGTAGTGGGGTCATCACATTTTGTTCAGTAGTTTGTGAAGCACGCAGTATGGTAAAGTGAGGCATTAATCTCCATAAAACTTTCTTAACATCCACTCTGGGCTGTCTCTGTTTTTTATTGTTCTATTCTTCCTTTCAGAGATTGCCTCTCTTGCTGAGCAGTTCAAAGATGACCTGGTCCCTGACGAGGGCTGTGAATATGACCAGGTCATTGAGATTAACCTGAGCGAAGTGAGTTTACAGGCACAGTCTTCACAAGTTGCATGAATATTGTCACCTGGGACCTTGTCAGATTTTGTCCTCCCGGCAATTGTTTATGTGCAAAATGGTGATTGAAATATCTGCTCACCAGTTCATGCATAGCTTTCGTCTCCACTTCCCCTCACTGATCCGGTACCCCGATGAGAGCAACAAGTCACAACTTTGATGGAGTGCATGATGAATGATAGTAGATCAGAAAAAGAAATGGCTAAAAGGAAGTCAAGTGGTAAAAAAATTTCATGGGGGAAATCCTTAAAACAGATTTACACTTTATTATATTATTATTACTATTATTATTATCATCATCATCATTATTCATCATCATTATAATTATTATCCATCCATCCATTTACAATTGCTTTTCAGTCGGTTTGCGGGGGAACTGGAGCATATTTCAGTTCTCATTGGGCGAAAGGTGGGGGTACACCCTTGAAGGGTCACCAGTCCATCACAGGGCTGAGCAATTACGGGAACAGTGTCTTGCTCAAGGACACTTCGACACGTTTCTCTGCAGCTGCGGGGCTCGAACCTGCAAACCTTCCGTTTGGCAGACAACCGCTCTACCTACTGAGCCACGCCATTATTATTATTATTATTATTATTATCATTATTATGCGTGTTTGGGGTGATGGTCCGTCCAGGATGTTTCCCTGCCTTTAACCCAATGAATGTTGGGATAGGCTCCAGCATGGCCTCACAACCCGTCTTCAGATAAGTGGTTGATGATGGATGGATGGGTGTTTGCTGTGTTGATGTAATGTTGAAGTCATGAAAGTAGAGCTTCTCTGAAAGCTTATGGCATATTGCAACAGCCATTAAGGGAGATGGAACCCAAAAGAAATTGAGTAAATATTCAATTGTTTCCAAATTCTGTAAGCAATCTTATTTTCAGAATGCTTTCCCACAATACATATCCTATTTCAACACTGTTACTCCACTACCATTCACCCTATTTACCTTTACTAAATATCTTGCCCACACTTATTTCCTTCTTCCTGACAGCTGAAGCCTCACATCAATGGGCCTTTCACTCCTGACCTGGCCCACCCTGTGTCTGAAATCGGGGCTGTAGCTCAGAAGAGTGGCTGGCCCCTGGAGGTTAAAGTTGGTCAGTATCCATGATGTGGTTGTATTTAGTTACATGTATATCTATGTATCTATAATGCTTTGTCCTGTGAAATGTAATATTTCCCTTTTTTTCTATTATTGACCATGAGTTATCAGTTTATATGACAATTCCGTCATCTAATAGAATGACTTATTCTCACAATGTATGTCGAACTGAATAAAATTACAGGCCGGCAGTATAAATAGAATGTTAACTGCACGTAATTTGATTCTTGCTGGTTCCCTCTGGTTTTCTTCTCATTTTATTATGCACAAGGCCAGTTTCACCACTGAGCAGATTTCATGCACGATCATTTCCAATGGGTGTTTCACAGTTAGAATAACTCTAGTTTGAATGTTTTTATATGATTATAAGTGGATGATTGTGCTGCATTTAAGTACATATATGAGTATGAGGGTTTAGGGTAAAAAGGACCGTTGGGAGAAGATAAAGCTTTGTTAGCTTGTTGTGTCCTTTGTAGGTCTCATCGGCAGCTGCACCAACTCCAGTTATGAGGACATGGGGAGAGCAGCCTCTCTGGCCAAGCAGGCTCTGGAAAAGGGCCTTAAGTGCAAGGCCCAGTTCACCATCACTCCTGGATCTGAGCAGATCCGTGCCACTATCGAGAGGGATGGATATGTAAGTCTGCCAAACATGGATTTAAATCACAACCAAAAGGGTGGCCAGTTAAATGTATTGCTACTTTGAGAAATTGTAATCTTGAAATGGTCTCTAAAATTGCTTTAGTATCACTGTTGAGAAGTTTTATTTAAACCCAAATTGACTTATAGAATATATGGATAAATGGGACGTTTTTAGGCTCTGCTGACAAGCTGTCATATAGAGTTGTATTGTAAGATTGGTAAGCCAAGTGACCTCTCATTATTTATCCAAGTTCTTTTCCAGCCCCACGGTAGGAGCATCATTGTGTTTGACTAGGGTAAATTTAAAAACTCGCCCTAAATTGTATTCTCCTGGTTTGGTGTTGTAAATTTGGAAGTTATATGATCAAACAGCTGAAAGGTTTATCACTGCTCTAAAATATTGTGTTTCGACAATGAGTAGCCCTGAAGGAAAGTGGTTCACATTGGGGCCGCGATGGTTCAGGGGTAGAGCACATGCCTCCAACTCGGCCATAGCGGGTTCGATCCCTCCACCGGGTATCAGGAAAAGGCATCCAGCCTTAATCCCCCATGCACAGTAAATGTGAGGCATATGAGGTAAAGTGCTTTGAGTGGTCGCTATCCCATAAAAAAAAATTCTGTGTTGCAATGAATTTTGTTTCTGTCCCTTTCTCAGGCCAAGGTCCTTAGTGATGTCGGAGGAGTGGTCCTAGCTAATGCATGTGGACCTTGCATTGGTCAGTGGGACAGGTATCCAAAATTCTGCCCTCCTATTTTATTTATTTATTTTATTTTTCAATTCCTTGTTTCTGATTCATATTCCTTTAAAGGATACTCATATATGTATATGGTTATCAGTACAGTGGGTAACCCTTTAACAATTCAGGATAAATCCTGATGATGAAGCAGAAAATTCTTGTGTTTGTAGATAAAATGTTAACACCACTGATTTGTATATTTTGACCCTGTGTAGGAAGGATGTGAAGAAAGGAGAGAAGAATACCATCGTCACATCCTTCAACAGAAACTTCACTGCCAGGAATGACGCTAACCCTGCCACCCATGCTTTCGTCACCTCGCCTGAGGTAAGAACAGCAATGAACTGAACAGTTGAAACCTTGCTCTTTCTTTGCTCACGCTCAAAGAGGGTGCCAGCTTAATGCCAAGAACATCATTTTAGATTGTCACTGCCATGGCCATTGCGGGAACTCTTGACTTCAACCCTGAAACTGACTACCTGACAGCCCCCAATGGAGAGAAATTTAAGTTGGAGCCCCCCATGGGAGACGAGCTCCCTACCAGAGACTTTGACCCTGGCCAGGACACCTATCAGCACCCACCACCTGATGGCAGCTCAATGAAGGTAACACCATGTTTAAAACTCTCAGCATGTAGCTCACAGAGCGTAGATAACATACTGATTAGTTGGTAAATTGATTAAACGTTTTTCTGCCTCTGTTGAACACTTTGTGATGACAAAGACTAATGTTCAAGAGGTTCTTTGTATAGCATTTTAATTCAGCACATCTTTATTTATAAAGGTAAAAATGGACTTACAGACTTACAGGTAATATAGGTATGAGGGCTGCATAGCTCAGGGGGTAGAGCGGTCATCTAGCAATCGAAAGGTCACAAGTTTGGTCCCCGGTCCTGCAGAAAGCATGTTGAGGTGTCCTTGAGCAAGACACTGAACCCCTAACTGCTCCCCGAGTGCCATATGTTGGCAGCTCACTACTCCTATACAATAATATGGGTTAAAATGAAGAGAAATCCAAATTTCTTCTCGTGGTACTGATAAGGGAATCCATTTATTTATTTATTTTTAAAAGAGCTATAAACTATTGTTATTTAGCATTGCTATTAATATAATGGGAGGATAGATTCACATAGAATAGTGTTTTCCCTTGTTCTCCTCAAGAAGTCAGAGCAGAGGGTCAGCTACAGAGCCATAGACCTGGATTCAGTAATTGGTTAAAGACAGTTTGGCAGGACAGATACTTCCCAACCTGTTGGTTTCAATCAAGGTACTTCGGATGAAGAGCATTCCTTTTATACACCGCATGCCCCTTCTCTCTGAAAGTATACATTGTAATTGCCATGTGCTCCTTTTTGAAGGTTCTGTGTGTGATTATGGTTTGATCCTTTGTAGGTGGATGTGAGCCCCACAAGTACGCGTCTGCAGCTCTTGGAGCCCTTTGACAGCTGGCACAGGAAAGACCTGGATGAATTGAGAGTACTCATCAAGGTTAGGGGATAGGGAAATCATGGGTGTGACTGAATGGGATAAGAAGGAGATGGACTAAAGAAAGAAAAATTGTTGGTATGGGCAACAGAGAGAGACCTAATATGAGGAATGGGTTGAGGAAAATGGTACTAGTCCAAAGCCATCTTAGATTGAAGTTAGCTTTTGTTGTCTTTGCAAGTTTCACCAGTGTGATGGCCCCAGGGTGTAAACCAAGGGTGGAGTCAGGAAATCCTTAAATTAGATGTTATAAAGTAGAATTGCACATATAATTTTCTTCCCCAGCTTTAGACAGCCTGAACAATAATGTCTTTTGTGTTTTTTTTCTTGGTTAAAGGAAGAAAAAATGGTCGGTATGCAAATTGAAGGGTTCATGTAGTTTGGGTGTCTTCTCTTATTCTCAAGCCTTGTGGAGAGGACATTGGGATTTCCAGGGTTTATAATAACTTTATGCAATGTCAAAAACTGCTTATGTCACCTCCATTTCCTTTTTTTTTGTAAATCTTTTTTGCCACTTTATTCCAGTAGAAAAGAGCTATCTGAAAATAAGTTAATTCACCATTTCCTTTTTTCACCTCTATCTCCTGCTGTACTTCCTCTGTTCATCTCATCCACTTTTGTAGGTGAAGGGCAAGTGCACCACAGACCACATCAGTGCTGCAGGCCCCTGGCTGAAATTCCGTGGTCACCTTGACAACATTTCCAACAATCTGCTGATTGGCGCAGTCAATAGTGAGAATGATGCCGTCAATAAAATTAAGAACCAGCTGACAGGAGAGTATGGTGGTGTCCCCGACGTGGCTCGTTATTACAAGGTAAGGTACCTAAAGTATTGTCTGGTGTGTATCTTTATTTACAATCATCTCTCGCTTCTGACATGGAAGCAAGAGATAATTGTAATTTCATGTCATCCAAAGTACCCAAATCTAGCTTAGTAGTCATGATCTGAATGGACGATACAGAGATCACACCGGAATTCTTATGTGTGACATTTTAAGTCTTCTCTGTCCTTTGCACTTTTTCCTGTTATTTGTATGCATGTTTGATTCTTGGCCTTTCTCCACAAGGCCAATGGAGTGAACTGGGTAGTGGTTGGAGATGAGAACTATGGTGAGGGTTCCAGCAGAGAGCACGCAGCCTTGGAGCCAAGACATCTGGGAGGACGTGCCATTATTGTCAAAAGCTTTGCCAGGATTCACGGTAAGCTTCAGTGACCAGAGATTCTTTGCATTACAGTTCTCTTTATTGATTTAGTTTTAATTTTTTCGTCAGACAATTTTAAGCTTTGTTGTTACCATTATTATTATTATTATTGTTATTAATAATGATGATGATACTAACAATACATGGGAGCTGTGGTAGCTCAGTGGTAGAGTTTACTCTTTGGGAAGTGATGAGCCAAATGTTTTGGGTTCAAACCCACCAAGGGGTATCAGGAAGGGCCTCTGACCTTTGTCCCCAAGCTCCATTCTAAGTTCATGTCCACACGCCAACAACTTGACGGCTGATCATGACACGTAAAAATGAACCTCTCATTATTAATAATAATACACTTTGTATACTAGTTTTTATAACGATAATAATAGTTCCCTTATCAGTCCCGCAAGAGTAAATTTGCAATTCTTTGCATTTGACCCATCTTATTGTATAGGAGCAGTGAGCAACCACCATGTGGCGCTTGGGGAGCCATTAGGGGTTCAGTGTCTTATTCAAGGACACCTCAACACACTTCTCTGCAGGTGCTGGGATCGAACCTGCTATATCCCAATCGCCAGATTACTGCTCTACCCACTGAGCTTCCCCTTTTGTCCATGAAATTCAACCTTAAATTGAAGCAATAATTCCATATCAAATTATTATAGCAAGAACAAATAAATACAACAGCACATCACAGATGAAAGACACATTTTAAATAACGTTGCATGTTGAATACACTGGCAGAGTGTTCCACAGTTTTGGGCCATAGAACACAGAGGCAGCTTCCCCACTCAGTTTATGGATCACTTCAAGCATGATTAAAACACTGGCATCGGAGACTCTAAGAGCTTTCTGTGGTTGATGGGATATAAAAACATCAGAGATGTGTGAAGGTGGTATGCCAGTAAGAGCTTTGTATGTAGTCAAGAGGACCTTAAAGTCAATTCCAAAAGAAAGGTGGAGCCGATACAGTTTGACTAAAAGAAGAAGCTTTATTTATTAATAATTGTTCATACATACAATGAAAATTGTTCCCTGCATTTCACCCATCCTACTGTATAGGAACAGTGAGCAGCCGCAGCCCTCAGGGAGTGGTTAGGGGTTCAGTGTCTTGCTCTAGGACACTTTGACACGCCTTCTGCGGGGACCAGGGATCAAACCATCAATCCTCCAATTACTACACATCTGCCCTACCTCTTGAACTATGCCACCCCAGGAGTTATATGCTCTCTCTTTGTCCTACATAGTAAAAACTTTAGCAGTAAAATTCTGAAGGAGTTCCGGTTTCTTTATTGACTTTACTGGCATGCCAGTAAAAAGTGCATTGTGGTCATCTTGCCTGCTAGGGATAAAAGCATGAATTAGCTTCCCAGCATCCTGTTGTATTAGAAATGGCTGTGC
Source organism: Regalecus glesne (assembly GCA_900302585.1). Lineage (NCBI taxonomy): Eukaryota > Metazoa > Chordata > Actinopteri > Lampriformes > Regalecidae > Regalecus > Regalecus glesne. Next base: position 23,886 of record OMLC01042103.1, read on the forward strand.
TTTGGCAGTGTTTCTCAGGTGGAAGAAAGTCACGTGGGTCACTTTACTAATATGGATGATAAGGAAGTCTGAGGGGTCAATGAGTGTCTCCAAACTTTTCTTCACATTGCACATAGTCCGCTAACAGGAACATGTTGGATGTCGAGAAGATGAAAGTATTTCTGGTAGTGTCTAAAGCTCTTTCACAAAATATCTGAAGCATACCCATCAGACCTGTGAGTAGATAGGTTTGTTATCCTCTGCTTTAACAGGAGAGAGGGAAAACATTTTAAGGGTTAGCTAGCTTGAGGAAGTTAATATTTTAGCAATATAGATTTTTGGAGTGCAAATCCGCACCACTAAATCATTCTGAAACCTGTCACACGAGTGGATTGAAAAGGGATAGAATCATTGATATCTAAATGCAGCCAGGCACACAGACACTCACGTACAAAATATGCATGTTGTTAAATGGACTTGTTCTTATATATTGTTCTCCATGACCTTGTGTTGCTATGTAACATCCGCTCTACTGGGGCACGGAGCTCTTCTCTGTTTAAAAAATGTAAGTCCACTATGAGTCAATTACTCATGCGTCTCCTTCTTAATTCCTTGGATATTTTCTTCTTCTTCCCCAGAGACCAACCTGAAAAAGCAGGGGCTGCTGCCTCTGACTTTTGCCAACCCAGGCGACTATGACAAAATCTGCCCTGATGATAAGATTTCCATCACTGGACTCAAATCCTTTGCCCCTGGCAAGGTGAGACACTTCCAGGGATTGAATACCATCAACCTCTACCATTCATTCAGAGGATAGCCTTGCCTCATCCGATTCTATCTCAAGTTGAGCATACCAATTTATTCCTTACTAATATTCTCTTTACCAATAGATTGAATAGATTAGGGATCGATGAGTTACATTGGACTCCATTTAAAGAGCACATGGTATACACACTGTAGAGATTAGCTTGTGTTTGTCCCCTGCTTCCTCCTTCAGGCCCTGACAGCAGTGATCACGCACAGCAATGGGAGCCAAGAATCAATCTCTCTAAACCACTCGTTCAACGAGACGCAGATTGAATGGTTCCAGGCCGGCTCTGCCCTCAACAGGATGAAGGAGCTGCAGTGATCTTTGGAAAGGAGTGAGGCAAAGCCTGAAAGGGCCAGTACTGGGGGCCTTGGTAGGAGTTTGGAAGGGGCAGACTAGCTCGGAAAAACATGGGCCTGGGATATGTCAAGAGAGAGGGGCTCAGCAAAGGGGAAGAGCGGATGGGAAATTATGGACTGATTTTTCTCATTTTTTTCTTTTTAGGTCTGTTTAGGGACACCTATAGACATACCCCAGAGAAAGGAGTACATTAAGTTAATGTTGCCAACACACATCCACACACAAAATTCGCTGTACAGCTGAAAAGCGCACAGACACACACTGACAGACCTGAAGGTAAGACCACTCTGAAGACACTTCCAGTGGACAGGCAGAGCCATTCACATGCACACAAACGGCTACAAATGTACATGATCACAGGTATTGTTTTATAATGAGCTTAGCGTCACATTTGTCAGATCTTAGCAGAATTGCTCATATCTGAACCACGCTGTGGGCTTGATCCAAATTTGAAGCTCATTGACTGTAGTCTGTGGTGTATTTAGCTTATTTAACACAAACACTATCTCATCCAGCACATTCTCATTGTGTCTTTTTTCCACTTTCCAAAATAAGATGGTTAACAGCTTCTCAAATCAACCAAATGCACTACTCTGGGAACTCGAGACTCGTCCACTATTACTTGAGGAGGTCTGACATTCTTGTTAGCCTCTGTGAAGGTCTTCAGTCTATGCACCAAATGGGGCTAAATAATGGAAATATTTATATCTTATCTTGCCTCTGACTCCAGTTGTAGTGGAATATCAAGCCTCTTGGTCTCTGACATAACCACTGGCTTGAATTAATACAAGTGTTAATTTGAAATGAGCAAGTACCTGTACTACAGCTGAATCTCCAGACAGACATATTTATCACTATTAATCAAAAGTACAGTTAATGAAAACCACAGACCTTGTGGCCCTAGCCCTTCTTTTTTTGTTGTGCAATTGCAGCCTGTGGTTTCCAGTATGAGCTTTATACTTATTTTTTTCTGTTGGCCTCCATGTGGCTTGAACCCACAGTTTATCCAGACTGTGGTTCACGTCACTCCACATTACTTATAACCAACACTTAAAAACACAGTGCTCTCTATTCCCAGTGTTCTCTGATCTCTTCTCACTCTGCGGAGACCTTGTCTGTGTGGCTGTGTTTCTGTGGGTTGGCCAAACCAGACAACTCGTGGCTCTTTGGTTTATGTTGGTCTTTTCCTCCCTTCTGTATTTGTCCCTTTATGTGACTGTGTGTGTGATGCATGCTCATTTCACCAACTGTCTGTCACTCTTTGCTTGTGCCGCCAATCTGTTTGTGGTCTGGTCAGGTCTTTGGATGGACTCACTCCAGTCGACTCCACGACCTGATGTGCTCTGAAAGAAGGATCACAGCACGTGTTGTGTGTCAGTCCGTGTCGCCAGAGAATGAGCATAAAATTCATCTTTGGGCTGATTGTTTTCCGGGTTAGGGTTTGACTCCTTGGCCCACTGAGACCTTCTGCTCCCTTACAAAAAACAAACGCACAATCTAGTGTACAGGTGTCTGTGCATTAGCCCTCCTTAGTGTTAGGGAAGTAGTTTTAGAGGTCTTTAGCCATTTTTCTTTATTTTCTACTAATGCTTCTTTACACCCAGCTCTATTGTGTGTGAGTCAGTGTACTTCATATATTCATTATTACTTTTAAGTTGACACAACCTAATTCTGCCACTCCTATAGACCCTGACATGATGCATCTTGACTATAGCACTGCGGTATTTTGGTTGATGTGAGCTTGTGGATATGAAACTGATCACAGCCTAGCTTCATTAGAATCTCAGAGATTTCATGGTCTCATAACAGATGTTTATAGATTCATCTGTTCCAGCCTTCGTCATAATGCTGCAGAGTAACCACTGGTTTCTGGGTAATAAGCTACAGCTCCTCAAGAACCCCCGCCCCACCGCCGCCATGTATTTTAAAGTCAATAACTATTGATCAATGTGTAAATCGTGTTATATAGTTGCACTTCAAATCAAGTTTTGTATATAGTATCAGAATATATATAGTGAATGAAAGAGCACACGGGAGACGCTGTATGCTGCCTGTCTGAATACAGAGCCTTTGGCTCCATTTACGACCCAGTGTAACATAATGTAATATTACTGCCTGCCACCTTTACCTGTTGTCTTTCTTGGGTGAAATCTTGACAAAGGTTTATTTTTCATGTTTCCCTCCGTCCCTGAAAAGGTTAGATCCAAAAGAACAACACGGTTAGTGGGGTTAAACAGAAGGCTAAATGGCTATGGATCAGAAATCTGATTGTAACATTTTGTTTTAAATGCTCTTGACTTGTGGACTGAATGATTAGAGTTTTTTTGGTGTGTGCGTGTGTGTGTTTTGTTTTGTTCCTGTGCTGAAGTCCTGGATCTTTGACGTTGAAAAAGGACCATAGCACAGGACTCACAATGGTTGGTTTTACTTTTTATTTACTTTTGTTTGTGTTCGAAATGTTTTCAAGGGTGGGGATGAAATGAAATCGAATTGGTCACATTAGTCAGTTGGACACAAATGACTCTTTAGAATCAATTGTCCATACTATACTTAGTGTCTTGAACACTTATTAGCTATCACTAAGAAGATCATCACCAATGATGTGTGATGTTCTCCTTACACCCAGAAGAAGTGCACACTTTGCTGCCAAGCACTCCCTTCTCATATGTCTGTTTCAGTAATTACCAGAGATGCCTGAAAGAAAAGCAATCAAGAAATTACTGAAATTGAATAGAATGTCCCTCTGCAGACACCCGAGAGGTTAAAAGAATATCCCTCAGTTTTGAGTGATAACATGACCTAAGTTCAGATAAGCAGTTGATGGATGGATGGATGGATGGAACTTGTTACTGTAGAATCAATATGCCCAGCTTTACCTGACTTTCCCATGAGTAAATTTTTTGTAGATGAACAGGAGTACTCCTGCCAATACTCAAGTGGAGTTATGTCTATTGTGTTTATTATTCAGAAACATTTACCAACTTTGATCATTTTGCTGAATTCTTTATACACTAATAGCCCCTCGTGGAGCGATCTCTCCATACTGTGATGGGAAATGATTTGATGTCCACCGGTTTCAGGTCTGTGAGTTTATTCAGCGCTTTAACCCTTACTCAGAATGGCTGTTTCCCCTCATACACCCAGTGTGATCCTATGAGCTGTCTCACAAACAGCTCCACCGAAATAGTGTTGTGATTGTTCATTTATGTCCTAGTGATATTCACGGACTCATCTCATTTTGATTTTAAACCTGATTTTGTGAAAGTAGGTGATTTGAAATGCAGTCTTGTGGCTTGCAAGGTAAAAAATGAGGCACCTTAACATATTTCAAGTATAAATGCTATGAAAATAAAGATTGCATTTAATTATTGAGCTTTATGGAGTTTTGTCTTGTCTTTGTGTGAACTCAAATTAAAGTTTATTTACTAGTCAGCTTGCTTTGGGAGACCACTGTTCATCACAGTAGACAATAAGTATTGCATAACATGACGGGGTGCCGAGAGGAGGTGTGGTGCTGTAAGAGGACGTCAGGAGTGGCAGAGAACGATGTACGAGTGGTGCAGGATGTGTTGGAAGGCAGTGTGAGTGGTGTGGTAGAGATGATGGATGGGCTCAAGGTGGAGGTGGAGTTACATCAAGGATCCTCTCTGAGCTCTTTTTGTTTGCAATGGTGATGGGCTGGTTGATGGATGAGATCAGGCAGGATTCTCCATGGACCATGACACTGGAGAGAAGAGGACAAAAGTCAGAAGGAGCAAGACAGAATACAAATGAATGAGAGGGGGGACAGTGGAGGGGTGAAGATGCAAGGAGTAGAGGTGAGGAAGCTGGGTGAGTTTAAAAACTTTGGGGCACCTGTCCAAAGTAACAGGGAGTTTGGAAGAGAGGTAAAGAAGAATCCATGTAAGGTGGATAAGAGTGTCAGGGGTGATTTGTGATAGAAGGGTACCAGCAAGAGTCAAAGTTTGTTTACAAGATGACAGTGAGACAAAGGTGGAGTTGGAGGTGGCAGAGTTGGCAGAGTTGAAGATGCTAAGAGTTACATTGGGAGTGATGAAGAAGGACCAGATCAGGAACCAGTACATCAGAGGAACAGCTCAGGTTGGATGGTTTGGAGACAAAGCCAGAGAGACCAGACTGAGATGGTCTGGACATGTGTGGAGGAGAGATCCTGGTATACTGGGAGAAGGATGCTGAATAATGAGCTGCCAGGCTAGAAGAGAAGAGGAAGACCAAAGAGGGGGGTTATGATGTGTTGAGGGAGGACATGCAG
>OMLC01042104.1:0-33502 GCA_900302585.1 Regalecus glesne
ATATAAGATTATATAAGATTTTAGGTGCGGACATACCCTGTATAAGTAGGTACCAGTCTATTACAGGGCAGGCATGGGAGATTAAGGCCAGATACCCTTCCCAAAACCCTGTAATGGGTTAGAACCCTCAGCTTCTGGTTCATTACTATGCTTCCCATATTCCCCAATACGTGTTATCACTATCATATATATTTTCAAGTTTTCTGGTACCACAATTATTTAATCAATTTTAAAAGATATAATCTCCCTAGCACTCCGGAAATGAATCTGTCATGCAGTCATGATCCACAGCTTAGGTCTACTTCCGGTTTCTCTTCCAGCATAACTTATTTTATCTGCTGCAGCTAATTCAGTAGTAATAAATGATCAACAAATGCAAGCTGGATTTACAATCACCACTATTGTGTAATGCCACTAATCAATACTCGAGTATAAGAGCACAGCTGAGTCTAATAGAAGACAACAAAGTCTATTTTGGAACTGATTAAAGGTTAATATCAGTACAACAGGTTATTATCCGGAGAGATTACACCAGCCATGAGAAATGAGTCCCACTATCACATACTCTGTAGGAAAGCTAGATGCAGTAAGACTAACTGGTGGTATGTGTTACATGGAAACGCTTGGCTCAAGAGCACATCAGCTTCTGTTAGTACTTCATTGTGTTAACATTTTAACCAGGCAGCAGATTTATCATCTCGTTTTGTGGAAGACGTTCACTTTGAGGGGAAATACTGGAGGAAATGACCTTGGGAGAATTGAAGACAGTGGGACTAGTAAGAAGAATGAAGGATGACCTTGTTTTGCTGCTTACTCAGCGCAGAAACATGAAAATGTTTTTTTTTTTCCTGCAGTGCTGAATGACAGCCACTGAGAAGAGCAAGGAGTACAGCCAAGGTCACCAAAGCTGACATCACAGTGAACGGTGTAATGACCGAGTTTGTCAGAACTTTTGGAAAGCGCTGAAAGACACCCCGATACCAAGCGCCATCCCCTACGACAGTTTCCAGTGAATGGCGTTCATTTCACCTGATTAGGAAAGTGCCTTCAATTTAAGTATGAAGGGATACTGCTCAGGTGATAGCTCCAACTCACATTATCACACCCTCGGCCATTTTTCAATCATTCCCTTCATACACAGCCCACTTTTTAATAATCCATGATCGTTTCTACTGGAGACATCTAAAAAGAAACTCTGCCAACTTCCTTGTTGCAAGCAATTGATCCAATGATAGTGAAAGGCTAAGTTGCGACTCCACTTCAGAAAAGTGGTTGACAGTGAATAGATGGATGGATGGATGGATGGCATAGCTCAGGAGATAAGACAGCGATCTAGTAATTGGAAGATCTATGGTTTGATTCCCGGTTCCTTCAGAAAGCTAGTTGAAGTGTTCTTGAGCAAGATACTAAACCCCTAACTGCTTGGGATAAGACGTGAAAATTAGCCTGGTGGCTAAATCTGGTGTATTTACACTCTAAATATTCATTAATATGCACTGTCCCTATAAAGGAGATGATGATGATGATGATGGGGAGGAGGATTATATGATCCATTCAAATTTTAAATTTGTAACATTATTTAGGAATTCATGTGTGTAATGAGGCCCAACCACTTTAGTAGATATGAGTTTAATGAGTCTCAGCATGTGCCACACAGTATGTCTTTAGTGGAGAATGATAGAAGAGCACTTATAACCTGCTCATCCAACAAATCCGAAACCATCTGGCTTTCCAATGTAATGGCATCCTTCCCGAATCCCCATTGATATGCCAGTTCATGTGACATAATGGCAAAATTGGCGGAGCACAGTTGGAGCTATCCCAAATGTCTGCTAGGTGTGCTTCATCTGCACCGCAATTCATCCCAGAGGGTTTCATTTAACATGAAAAAGACACCATATTTAATTAACTATTTATTGTAATTCTTATAACTCCAACTTTTTATTTTATTTTATTTGCTTAACAGTGGTCCGGTTTTGCCTTGAAAATGACCCCCAAAAATGAATCTTATCTTACTTTCAGGACACCTGCTAGAGGCTGTCTTTGGACAGGTAATGTCATTACTATCAACCACCATCCCCTCCTTTTGTTAGATATCTGGGGCAGCATAGCTCAGGAGGTAGGATGGTCATCTTGCAATCAGAAGATCTGTGGTTTGATCCCTGGCCCCTGCAAAAGAGCGTGTGTGTCAAGGTGTGCCCGAGCAAGATACCGAGCCCCTAACTGCTCCCTGAGTTCTGCAGCTACTCACTGTTCCTATACGGTAGAATAGGTTAAATGCAGAGAACAAATTTTGTTGTATGTACCTACAATGACAAATAAATAAAGCTTCTTCTAAAATGGAAACTGTCAGAAAGAAGTGCAATCCTGGTGTGGTCTTCCTGGATAAATAGGTGCAGATTTGATGTGGACATTCAGCACATTCAGGGTGACAGATCCACTTAAAGAATAGCGATGGAGCTGATAAAATTGCTCCCTGCTCTCGGTGGATAGAGGAGATCCCAAGTGGGTGGTAGCAGCAGACTGAGACCACTGGCATTTAATTCCATGAAACTGTTGACAGATCTTGACAAAAGGTCAAAGGGAAAAAGGGATGTTCTTATACTTGAGGTTAAGAAGACACAGAACATCTCTCCCTATGGATCTTTCCACACTTGTTTTGGAACTTCCGGCCGTCACGCAACAAATAAGAAATGGTAAAGGCAATAAAGTTGATTTGCCAACGTTCTAATGTAAATGGGATTCTTTTTTAAAATGTGTGGTTCCTGGTCTTTCTTAGCCTGGAGCTCCAATTAAATTTAGCGTGGCCCCCGAGACCGAGATCATTAAAATGTGTTTAATCATGAGTGCTGGAACAGGCCAACAGTTCTTGTACAATCCTAGCATCCATAAAATATGTGACCCTCTAAATTCTCAGCATATTTGTACAGATATATATACACACACAGTATATTCTTGAGGAGCGGCAAGGCTCAGGAGGTAGAGCGTAGTAATTGGAGGGTTTCTGGTTTGAATGCCAACTCCTATAAAACGTGTGTCAAGGTATCCTTGAGCAAGACACTGAACCTCTTACCGCTCCTGTGAGCAGATTGGAGCCGTTCCTGGCAGCCTCCCCCATCAGTGTGTGAATGAAAGAGTGTGAATGGGTGAACGTGAGACATACATTGTAAAGCATTTTGAGTGGTCAACAGACCAGAAAAGCACCATCTAAATGCAATCCATTTACCACTTTGAAGAGGTCTGCAACCTTGAAATAGTGAGGGGTCTGTTTTATGTGTCATGATTAGTCCCCATGTTATGGGAGTGGGCATGGATTGAGATGGAGCTTGGGGGATTATGGCTGAATGACCTTCCTGACGTCCTGCAGTGGGCTCAAACTCAATGCCTCTGGCTTGTCAGTTCCTGAAGTGTATGCATAAGGTCTCCGAATCTCATTACGCAAGATGTAAATAAAGTCAATACAGTATAATAGGTGACAGCGTCTTAATGCAAGGGAACATTTTGCTATAATTACAGATCGAACCACCGTGGTAGTTCATTGGTAGAGCATGTGCTTTAGGAAATGATCAGCCAGAGGTCACGGATTCGATCCCACAACAGGGTGTCAGGAAGGGCATTCGGTCTTAATCCCCCATGTGCTATCTAAGTCTGTGTCCATCGCCACAACATGGGGATGACTCGTGACAGATAAAAATGGACCTCTCCCACATTGAGCCACATTGATTAGGTAGAAGTGTTTTCAAACTACTGACCATTAAATCTTTTTAAAGATTTTTCTGTAATGGGGAGAAATCCAAATCATAAACTTTCTGCTGACCTGCAGTATCCATTTTAATTAGCTACAACTACGCTTTGCCTTGTTAATTATTTCTGGGCTCCCGGGAATATTTCCCCTTTCCCATTACTCAAGGTAGTTTGCCAGGGACATGAATGTATATACACACATGGGCGGAACACATTAAATCAGGCTTACCGAGGATGGCCACCACAGTGTCGTCCTTCAAGATCTCTATGGAGCCACGTGACAGAAAGTAGAGAGCAGTGAGAACGTCGCCGCAGTGGACCAAGGTGTCTCCGGGAGGAACGTGAGTGGTCTGGAAGCGCATGGCCAAGGCCCTCAGGCAGCCTTTGGTGGCCCCGTGAAACGCCTTGCAGTTCTGAAGAAGATTCCTGTTGAGGTGCAGGCAGATATCTGCCTGGAGACACTCAGGAAAGCCTTTTAACACCTGCGACACAGAGATTGTCCCTGAGTGATTTGCAGATAAAGACAGACATCCCTGAATGAGATGTATGTAACTCTTTCAATATGTCATGTTGCTTGTGTAAAGGATCCCACCAAGGCAAGTTATGCAACTTAAATGTCCCTTGCATTAAGCTGCAAGCAATCTTATTGAAGGAGGATGTAATTGAATGTGACAATTGCATACAGAGATGGGTAAATGACATGAGAACAGGCACTTCAGTGAGATACAGTCGCATGCTTCTATGGAACGAGATGACTTGCACAACATAGTATGAAAAGGATTGCACGTGAAAGTGTTTCTATTTGACACATAACATGTTTTTCCAGCTTACTCAGTGCCTGATGCTCAATATTGTGAGCAATATAAAATATGCAGTTGTATACCATAAAGACTATTGCTTCCTACATCAAGCTTCATTTGGTCTTTTTGGTGCAGTGCAAATTTAACACTCAATTTTTGTTCTGTCTCTTAATCTCAATCTGGTCTGAAACACATGTGGTGTTGAATTCTGAATAGATAGATGGATACTAAAGACCGGATGATACTTTCATGCACCAAACCTATTTTTGTGGTGCAGCCATACTGGGTCAAAATCTCAGGGAGTACGTTCACTTTATGAGAATAAAGTGACAGCACAAATTCGTTAACTGGATGTAGAAGTCTCATTTTAATAACAAATAAGACACCTGGCTAACTATATTTCTCTTAAATTGTTTGCCAAAAATAATTATTTGATAATTCCAGAAGTAAGAATCTCCAAGTGATCATACCAATAACATGTAGTTTTTGAATTTGTACCCCTCCTGGATATAGATTTTTTTTGACTTTTCTGGATTGAGGATGCTGAAGTGGTAGACAGGAAGCATGAAAGGGAAGATAGAGATGTTATAACATGCAACAAGGGTCACTGGCTGGAATCGGACCAGGAACGCTGCAGATATATGTGGCATCATGTGCAATAAACATTAAGCTACCGGGGTGCCTTCCTCTCCTTGTTCAGGCATTCTTCTCCTTGTCCATATGGATTTAAATCACACATGTAAACTACACATGGTTAACACATGCACATTCCGCTTCAGAGTTTATCCGTGCTGATAAAAAATTGATTGAAGGTTATGGTTGATCACTGAATTACAGATGGTTCTTGCATGTAAAATCAACCTAGGGAAGTTTAGAATGAATAATAATGATGATAATACCAATAATGATCTCCTTTATAGGGACAGTGCATATTAATGAATATTTATAACATAAATATTCCAGATTTAGCCACCAGGCTAATTTTCATTTATTGTTCCAATCAATTAGGGGTTCAGTGTCTTGCTCAAGGACACCTCGACATGCTTTCTGTAGGGCCTGGGGATCAAACCACCTATCTCTGATTACTAGATGACCACCCTACTTGCTGAGCTATACTACCCTAAATCAATCATTGTGTTATCTTCAATGTGCACACATAAAGCGATTTCAATGTGTATCTTTTCCATTCATTCTTACCCTCCCATTGGTATTCAGAAATTTTCCAAATTACTATTTTGTGTTGCATATTGACTTGATTTTGTTGTGCAGACACTGTAAGGAAAACTATGAAGATGGTTCACATTTTGAACAATGCTGAAAACAATAGGACGTAACTCTATGAAAATATTAATAAATATTTTTAAAAAATACCTCCTGCTCTTACCAATGGAGAGATGGTGATCCAGGCGAAAAGCAGACAAGAGAAAGAAAGTTCCTTTAAGCATTTTCCAAAAAGACTGAAACAGTCATCAATTGAGAAAAGTTAATTCCGATAGCTGTCCGATCCAGATGGTGAACATTAAGTAGCAGTAAAATATGTAGATCTTACTGTTACTTACCGTGTTCATGTCAATCCCGTTGGTGTAGGTCCAAGAGCGTTGGAAATACTCCTCCAGCCTCTGTCTCAGTGGATTGGGTATCTGATGAAAACGGATGAATTCCTTGACCCGTAGCATTTGAGCATGGTACCGGGCTGTACCTGAATACAACCTCTGGATGATGGCAGAGACGTTACCGAAGATGCTGGCATACATGAGAGCTGAAATGCAGGCAAATATCAAGACAGTAGATGAGTGATGCTGTAGTTTCTCCAGAGTACTTGTGAAAGAAAGAAACTATCTAAGTGGTGAATGTGAATAAATATAGTTACAAAAACGGTCAGTCTGTAAACGTGAAAACCCTAAAAAGGACTTCCATTTTCTTCTCTAATTATACACAAGAACTTCATTGTGCAAGCACAGCAAAATTTCAAAGATTACAATGAAATTATACACACATCCTGCATGCATATACATTTAAGTTGTGGAGGTTGAGAGAGGATGACTATTACTTCAATTAGATAGCATCATACTCACAGCCGATCAACATGACACAGATGGAGAAGATCTTCTCAGAGTTGGTGTTAGGGGAGACGTTTCCAAAGCCCACACTGGTCAGACTGCTGAAGGTGAAGTAAAGTGCTGTGACATACTTGTCCTTGATAGACGGTCCAGAACTAGGATCGCTGTAGTTGTATCTCTTCCCTATGGACACACCCAGATTGTCTAGCCAGCCAATTTTGTGTTCCAAGTAGGGCTTCTCCACATTGCCAATGGCGTACCATATACAGGCCAGCCAGTGGGCAATGAGGGCAAAGATGCACATGAGCAACATGAGGACTGCAGCTCCATACTCAGAGTAGCGGTCCAACTTCCTGGCCACACGCACCAATCTTAGAAGCCTAGCTGTCTTCAGCAGGCCAATCAGAGTGGTTGTCTGTGGAAAATGTAGAGCAAGATCCTTTTATTAGTGATGGTGAATCTGTTGACAGCATAGTGCTACAGTTTAACAAGCTGATCACACATGAAACAAGCTGGAATGTCAGACAGGGATCAAAGACCATGTGCTCTGCTGAAAAACAAAAGGACCATCTCATTACTACAGTTCTGTCTTCTTAAAAATCTCTCATCAATAGACTCGGAATCTTGAGCTATAAATCTACCTTATCTCTGCATGCTGCCATTATTATCTTTTAATCAGTAGTCAGCGAATCTGCATGTGTGAAAATGCATTAGTTCACTTCACACACTGGGGTGTTGGGTTTCCTGAGCAGTTAGCAACATAGGCAAAGACTTTATCTTGGCAAGTCCCTGTGGCTCCTTGTTTAAGGCCAAATTAACATGGAAGTGAAGATACTCTTGGCCTTCAGATAAATCCTCATTTATCGGAGACTATGCAGGCAGTAATACACACTGCATGGCTCCCTGGGAGCTTTTCTTGCTTGTTCTGCCTCATCAACAACGGCTTCGGCAATGCTTACTACTGCTGTCCCCTGTGGCAAGGTAATCTGCTTTGACTGACATGTACAGAATGGCCTTGGAAAATGCAATTAGTTACTACACAATGCAAGTAGGTTCTCCATAAGCAGTGATTAAATACTGTCTTCGATGTTATTTTTCCCCTCAAACAAGAGGATAACAGATTCTGTCAACTGACCAAGGATCATTCAGTTAATTTCTTCACCACAGTCCACTGTGGGAGAATCTTCCTCAAACCAAGCGTATTAAAACTGATACCAATGTTAAGTCAATTGCTAGGACTGACGGATGTTGTGTGATTTAAAAAAATTCCGGCCAGATTTTGCCATATGATATTAAAAGAAATGTTAGTGCATGGAACTTTGGTTTCATGCTGTGGCAATTGGAGGGTTTAATGTAACATGACAAGGAAAGGCCTCTGTGAGCCATGCTTTTCTCTGGGAACGGTTGGAAAAACCGGATGAGACATCTTGTAGACCTTTTTTTCTTCATCAGCGAATCTATATTTTGGGCACATGTCCTCTCCTGTGTGTACAATGTGATCTGTGATCTAATGAAAGGTTAATTCAGGCATAAGTGTAACAATATAGACTATTATGCAATGCACTGTTGTAATGAGGTTTTTCTCTTTTGCTCGCTCTCTCTTTCTTAATAATGACTAACATTTTATGGTGCACAACTCTTTCGAGGGGGCTGGTCAGGACAAAATGCAGAGTCTTTTTCACTTTTCCCAATGTGTGATAAACGAACTTAATTCTAATCATTACGTTGCCAAAAAACGCCACAGTGTTGATTTGGCTTGCATGCCGCAAACAGAGCATTAGCTGCATTGAATATTGCCTGCAAATCTAATTTTTTGTGTTATTTAAAAAACAACAGGATATTGATTGAAATGTATTGCCTGCTCTGATCAAAGGGTCACCATAAGCTCTCTTGTACAGTAAAGCCCATCTGTGAATCAAATGAGCCTGGAGGACACCATCTGCCCACATCTCATTTGCTCACGTTTCCACAACCACAACGCAGCTGAGAGGGAATCTGCTTGGTCAACCTAGGAATTATCAGCCAAACTGGAAGACTTTGATTACTTGAAACAACAAAAACACTGTCCGCACATAAATACCAGTTTCTTTTGGTTCATTTTTAGAATACATGTTGTAACACTGCTGCTATAACCCATAATATGGCCAAACAGTCAGCCCTCACACCAGCATCCTTGTGATGAGAGCCAGTACGTTGTGATAGTGACTAAAAATTGTGCGGTCTCTCCTAGCCAGTGCTCAACTATACCATGAAGGAGACTGGTGTCAGATCTGTTTGCTTTTGCTTCATTGTCCATCCCTGCATTGACTCAGCAGTAGTAACGGTGGTGGAAAAGATGATTATGGCCTATAATCGGGAGCTTTTCTGGTATAATGGAGTGCCTACAAAGCACCATAACGCACTGAAGTGCAGCCAGGGCCTGAAGGGACATATCCTACCAAACAAACAAGCCAGCAAGCCTTGTGGGCAGCCTACCAATGGCTATCTCACATCTGCATGTAAGCTGTGCACACAGCCCTGTTGGCTAGCGACTCACATAAATGCATCATTGATTGCCATTTGGTAAGCCATTAATCCGTGTAAATGGATTCTAGAATGAGGACCATTGAGAAAAAAAGAAAAAGAAAACATAACAACATGCAATTTAAAGTAATCCTTTCAGAGCCGAGACAGAAAGACTCTGGCTTTAAGCAGTGGCCCAGAGGCACAAGTCTGGACTTAGTAAATGGATAAGAGTCCATGCATGGCTGGAGTGATGTGCAGCAAAGCTCCCAGAGAGAGGAAATCACATGAGAAAGACAGGCATCAGCAATGACATACCTCATCTGATCCTGAGCCAAATATAAGGAGGTCAAAAGGGATGGCTGCCACCATGTCTATGAGAAACCAGCCTTTAAAGTAGTGTATTGCTATCTTAGCTGGATGGCTGACCACCTCTTCGTTCTGGTTGACGTAAGTTGTCCTGAAGTTTATGAGGATGTCAATGATGAACATGATATCCACCATTAGGTCCACTACATTTAGAGGGCTGCAGGAGTATCCGCATTCTCGCCTCTTCTGCTCCTCCCGGTCATTGAGGAGAAAAGCAGCAGAGTAAGGGGTGAGGATTGCTGTGTAGATGACCAGAAGCAGGATCAGCCAGTCCCACACAGCTTTGAAAGGGCTGTAGTGGAGGATGGTGAACTTATCAATGCGAGCCGTTTGAAGCTTGTACTCTGGTAGCACATCAGCTCCAAGTGATAGCACCTGGAGAAGTGTGATGAGGAGAGACAGAGAGAGAGAGAGAGAGAGAGAGAACAAAGTACATGTTTATGACCTAGAATAGTTATCAATTTCCTCATATCTGCTACACTGTATTCTCATTGTGTCAGAATATATGGTATAAGGCAAAAACAACAACAAGAAGAAAAGATCCATCCAATGATCATCACTTAGACATTTAAACAGACAGCTGTGGGCTCATTTGGCTCAATGGCTTACTGCCCTCTCAGTTAAGTGAGAACTTGACACCAACCATGTTTTAGAAAAACCAGACACTAAGTGCTTTGTAGCTAAATTGAATGAGGGAAACGTTCTGTCCTCCAGCATGACAGACAGGAAGATTGGCTGCGTTCTGACACCATGAATAATGTGAATAAAACCGACTTTTGGTCTGCGATTCTTAAAAAATTGCGCTCCGGGAGGATATGGATCTAATTTCACGTGCAGACAATAGAAAAAATAGAATTTTGGGGTTTCATAATCAGTTATCCACACAGTGGTAGTGTGTTTGGTTGACAATGTCCCATAAAGATATGTTGTCAAGCTAACATTTATTTTAATTTCTCCCCAAGACTGCACTCTGGTTGGTCAATTATTCATTTTGCTCCGGAAAACTATGCATTAGTCTCTTTGGGCTTAATAAGGTGTGACAGACGTAGAGACGTAGAGAAGACTCCCTATAAAATGGGAAATAGCACAGAAAGGATGATAAAGAGAATGGGTCTTTGTTTTCTGTTATTCTGCACATTTCTCCATTGTCACATCATGAATTATAGATTTTACCAAGCTAGTAGTCAGGAAGTAGATTTAATGTTCACATCCCAGCAGTGTCCCTTGACTACTGACGGTAAGCATGGAGGCAGAGTATTTAATTATGGAGATGGCGGGTCTTCATTTATGAATGAGAGCTTTATCCTTCAGCTTCTTTACTGCTGTCAAAGGGTTTAAATGCAAGCTTTCTGGGCTTTGGCTCTGGTTGTTTTGCGATGGGTTTGCTTGAAGCAAACCAATGATACTGTGTTGTTTCAGCGATGAAACACAGCTTACAAAATTGCAGGGATACTTATATCTAACCTCCGACTACTTTGCAATCTCAGTGTCTTAGATATTCACCTCTTCTTTTTTTGTGCCAACAAAGAGGAGCGGATATTTACAAAACTGCATAAGAAAAATCACAGGTTTAGTCAGAGGAATCAGTCACTGTCAGAGGAGAACAGGAGTATCTAGTAGCTGACACCAAGACAGCTCAGTGAAAAGGGAAAGTGTCTTTCCACTGGAAGGCCAAGGCTCATGCCCACATGACAGCAAGCATCTGCCTTGCTGAGGTGCCCTTGAGCAAGATGCTGACTCCCTACCAGCTTTGGGGGCACTGTTCCTGTGACTGACCCTGTGTTGTGACCCCCCGCAGTTGAGAAGGTTAAGCGAAAAGGCAAATTTCCCCATGAGAGATGTATAACAAAACAACATTTGATAAACACAAAAGACAGGCAAAATAAAAAATGGGTATCAACCTCTGTACTCCTCCATTTTCAGAGGAAGGCGCACCTAAGAGTGGTTACCTCATATTTCAAGTGAAGAGGGTTTTGTCAGCTCACCTGTGTGACTTTCTCAGTGACGTTGTGAGTTCTGTCCTTGACCTTCGGCGCTATGATGGTTTTATCGGACGTTGGTGGAGAATGGGTCTTCTTCTCGTTCCCCTCGGAGAAGTTGAGCGCAATCAGAGGGATCTTGTTGATGGTGCTGTACTTGTTGATGTTAGAGTCAGAGGTAGAGCCAAGCAAACTGGACTTCAGGTGGTTAAAAGGACCTGGTTTGTTATGAAAAATAACAGTCACCGAAGAAGAAGAAGAAGAGGAGGAGAAGGAAGAGGAAGAAGAAGATGAATAAAAAGAGGAGGGGGAGGAGTCATTGGTGATACAGTATTGATATATTCTGGTACATTTTCTATTCCGTAAGATCATTTATTGATCATACACTGCAAACTTCTTTTTAAAAGAAGGTTACAGGATCCAGTCACAGCCCAAACTGTCACCGCCTCTTGGCTGTGAAAATACCAGTCTGTGCTGCTATTATTGATAAAAATATTGCTTAAATCTGATGTGAATATAGGTAAACATTTTCCGTCTATGTGTTTGCAGTCATTGGCAAATAATGCACTGGATTAATTTTGTTAATGATGTTGCGGAGTTTTAGTCAGAATAATACCTGAATAAAATGACAGAGTGATATTGGAAAGAGTCAATGCCATCATATTTATAATCATACCATGATGGTAAAGGTATGATAAAGATATGTCTTCACTACCAGAGACATATTCATTTAAGAGGATTTTGATCATCCAAATACATACACTCTTGTTCATGCAGGTGCATATAAGCAGTTGATGAATGCAGGCAACAAGCTTCCATTTATGGATGTTCATACATTATGGGATTTTTAAGGGATGCCAACATCACAAATCACTACACTTGGGCTGTGTCATACAAGCATACCACAGTATTAAGTGCAGTAGGCCCACTCGGGCTACTCCACCAATGATATATTTGATGAGCATTTCTCTCGTTTACTTGCTTGCAAGACATGCTTCAAAGCAGTGCTGGGCACTGAAAACATGGGCAAAGAACAGATTGTTACCTCTGATTTGGCGACCATTGTCTAAAAGCAGCATTTTGTGGTCGGAGCAGAAAAGGAAGAAGTGAAACTGTGGCTACGGATATGACTACTGTAGAGCATTGGATTTCTAATAAGCCACCTAATTATATACAGACATGCATAAGTGAGGGGAATATGTAAAGAGCAGATAAGAAAGCAAAAGATACATCTCTTAATCCAGACCCATAGTATTTACCATTACTTTAAATACTCTGGTTTGCTCAAAAGCTCATTGAAATGACATGCAGAGAGTGTAATTATACCTTCACTTGCATGGCGGTCTCTAAACAGGCTTTTGGAGTTGGAGCTGAAACCCTCAATGTCGTGGACAGAGGAGGCTCGCCTCATGCTGCTGATGCTGCCTCTGGGGAAGGTGTTAGACAGGGAGGTAGATGACTGGTGCTGCACGGTCTGGTACAACTTCTCCCAGGGGGGTTTAGGGGATGAGTGGTCGAGTGGCTCCGGACCTACGCTGGCCTGGGAGGAGTGGTGGCTGGAGCTGATGAGGGCACGTGTGTCATTGGCATCAGTTGGGCTGCAACTGCCCTTTGTGGGTGAGGGGAAGCTCCTCAGGGGCACAGAGTCCTCATTCTCTTTGGGTGAGTCCACCATCACGGTGTCTGGGTCCTCCTGCGGGAGGGACTGCTTGCTGGTGCCCATGAGGCTCAAAGCTGCCTGGCGAAATCGGAAGAATCTACTCCCTTAAAACCCCCAAAACATACAATAGTTTTCATTAGTCAACATATAACAGTGGGAGGGGGGGGCGATCCAACAATAACGAAATCGGTAACTATTAGGGCTGAAGTTCTCAAGTATGGACTCTGATCTAAAGTCCACATTTTGAGGATCTAAGCCTCTTCTTGCATGTCACAGCACGATGACCTGGGCATGACTCAATCTGAGGGAATGCAGCTTCATGATAGATTTTCAGAGACCAGTGGGGCACCGGATTATAAATTGCTTTTGGGATAGATTTTTGATATTAAATATTAAACTTCCCCAAAGGAGAGTAGTGAAGTCCCTTCTAATAGAATTTGCTTCTTTTTTATTATTATTATGTTTATGTCCGAGATACTGGGAAATTGAAATCTGAAACATTCCTCACTTGGTATCTAGATAAAGCTTGAATAAATATTACAGTGTGGTGGCATTATAATTCTAACTATGACAGCAGACTATCAGAGTCCCAGATTGGACTTGCAGTGTTCTAGTGCCAGTTTTTACACAAGTTTTTGCCCCATCAGTCCCAAGTTAGACACACCCACCTTAACGTTTTAGACTTGACTTCCAACTTGCCTCTCTAAAGACTTGGTCCTGCTTTGGGTTAGTCTGGAATACAAAGCTAGTGACCACTAATCTATTTCCTTTCCTTCAAGAGAATAGTATCCTTTATTGTCAGATATCAGCTTTGACAGCAAGAAAAAGAGAGGCAAGTGGGCGGCATAGCTCAGTGGGTAGAGCGGTCGCCTGGCAATCGGAAGGTTGCAGGATCGATCCCCGGTCCTGCATATAGCATGTCGAGGTGTCCTTGAGCAAGACACTTAACCCCTAACTGCTCCCCGAGCGCCATATGTTGGCAGCTCACTGCTCCTATACAATAGGTTGGGTCAAAAATGCAGAGATATCCAAATTTCCCCTTGCGGGACTGATAAGGGAATCCTTATTATTATTATTGTTATTATTATTAAGTGTGAAGAAAAAAAAGATGTCTAAAGACCCCACACTCATAGCCACACTCGTAGCATATCAATAAGAGGTCCATTTTTACGTCACAACTAGTTCCCGTGTTATGGGGGAGGACACAGACTTAGATGGAGCTTGGAGGATTAAGGCCGGATGCCCTTCCTGATGCCCAATGGTGGGTTCAAACCTGCGACATCTGTCTCATCATTTCCTGAAACGCATGCTGTCACTAAGTTACCCCAGCCCCCTACTCATATCATATAATGAAATATCCAAATCATAAGCATCTCTCATCAGAGTGGTTCTCACCCTGTTTGAGTCATGTGCCCATAGCAGTAATCAGGCTGGTGAATGCGACCCACACCCTGACATAGCACTGGGACATTCAACCCACAACGCCCTGATACAAACACATTGATTGCTCAAACGGGGTCTGAGGGTCCAAGGACTACTACAACATAACACATGAAAACTTCCAAACTCATAAAGGCCGACCTTTGTTTTGCCCACAAACATAACCACTCATTCAATTTTGGTTTTAGTCAATGGTTTTAGAGTTACTGAAATAACGGCCCCTCGTATCCACACACACCCTCTAAAATCTATTATAAGGCAAATTATATCACGAGTACAGGCGATGTAAAGTAAAAATATTCCCCCAGTGTGAATATTTTACTTTTTTCTCCACAGCCATCTGGTGAACCCCCTGGACATTACCTTGCGACTTCCTTAGGGGTCCTGAACCCCCAGTTAAGAACCAACAGCTTATTAAAAAAACAGAGAACAAATAACAAACCTTTACTTCTTCACTTGCTTCCCTGGACAATATAATGGCGCTTTAAATGTTTCTTTGAATTTGATTTGAATGAGTGGAAGTTCCTAATTGCTACTGTTCTGGTTGCAGGTTTGAACCCGTTGTGGGGTGACAGAAAGGGCATCCGGTCTTAGTCACCCAAGCTCCATCCAAGTCCATGTCCACCCCTACAACATGGGGAGTAATCATGACACAGAAAAAATTGACCTCTCTAACTGTTCTGTTGCCTTTCTCTCTAAATATCAACTCAATAAACTTTGATAATTGATAATTATAGTGTGACCGAAGTCTGATTGGGGCATTTTGATTTCCAGGGTAGACGGAGCAGAAAACAGCATCTATTTGTTCTCCTCCATTGAACTGATGCAGTTGTGCGCACACCCTTTCTCTGAGTGGTCATGGAAGCATATGTGATTGGCCCTTTGGGACAGAGAGCCAGTTTTGGCTCATTAACAATAAAAGAGGGTGAAAGTGAACCCTGGCTCACTCATAAACACGAGGCCGCCATCTTTCACCACTCTCCTTACGTCGCGTCAATGCCATCTGCTTCCATTGGCCGGCCACATACAACCAGCACAGCTCACAATGCAGCCACCAAACTCACAAGACTCCTGCACAGGCAGCTGATCAGGACCTTGGCTAGCAGAATATAACTGGATTATCTCCCGCAGGGTGTCCCGTCTGTACACTTTCTGACTATTTCATGTGCATGAAAAAAATATTCAAAATAGGAAATTATACATGATGCATGTCAATCCTATGAAATACAATTTGCTGCAGTTCTGTCGGACTAGATTCAAGATTTGTATGGTCCCTCTGATGGTACAAATACACTCATATGATTTACATATATATATATAAACAATGGGTATAAGAGATTAAATAGAATAGAATTATATCATTTGCCACATGACCAAAGGCTGGTGGATTTGTTTTGTGCATTTAACACATCCTATTGTATTAGGAGCAGTATGTGCAGCACTAGGGAAGCAGTTAGGGCTTCAGTGTCTTCCTCCACACTTTATGCAGGGGGTGGGGATTGAACCACTATTCTCTGATCACTGGATGACCGCACTTCCTCCTGAGCTAAGCCCCTAAGGTATAAAATAAGTAAAGGTAAACATACAAATCAATTAATAAGTATGTAAAGCAAAAACTGGTGCATATAAAATCAGCAGTCACAGATATTGCACATAACTTCACTATGCAGATGATCTTGATGACATGAAAAATGGATATTAGGTTGAAGGCTGGGGATTGCAGAATTGCAATGGTTTCATGATAGGTGAATTCTTCTGCAGTCTGGGGCAAAATGCAATTAACGTTCAACACGTACTGTATGGATGCTCTCAGCAGAATAAGCTAAATCATAAAGGGCCTAACGCACAAAACCCTCTATTTGGGTCGCTCAGAATCAAGGGATGAACAAATAAGAGTTGATTAAGAGTAGATAGTGGTCAACTTGTGATGCGGTTGAGTAAATATTAAAATTATTAAAGCTGTTCTTTGAGACTAAATGACAATGGTTGCTATAGAAATACCGAATGCAGGCATTCAATCCTTCCATAATCATTGTCCTTCCGTCCTTTGCTAAATAAAGGTTGAAGTACTTAAAAAGTCCAAAAATCACTTGGTGAAAGTTGGCCCAACACCTCTTTTATGAATGGCCCATAGATTGAGATGGATTATAAGCTTTTCTATGATTGTCCTGCAGTTTATGGCAGATCTCTAAAGGGAGCTTGGTGGTCCTGCCTCATTTGTACCATTAAGCTTCCTAAGAGTCATTGACTCTAAATACATTCATTTTCCATCCCATGCAGCAGCTATTAATCCGTCAGAACAACTCGGTATGAAATTAGAATTAAATGGTTCAAAGAGAAGGAGCATAATGAGAAGGAAGCTCTTCCGTTACACCATCAATCTAGATGACAATTGGGGTTCTCGATGATATGCATTCAAATCTCTGTACACAAACTGGCAGAGAGGCGAGCTCATGGAGAGGACAATCTGTTTCTGTTTGGCCATTTATTACTGAGCTATCGGCTTCAAGCTTGGTGTTATGTTAAATTTGCTGAATCCTATCTTCTGGATGCCAGCTCAGGAAAAGAGATTACTCTCTCCTGGATGCTCCATTGTGCTAGTTGCTATGATACCTGCAGGCCTATAGCCCTCTGTCAGGATGGGATTATAATTAGTCCCCCATCGTCCCCAAAACCCCTTGGAATAGAATCACATTCCAATATGAGACCGGTAACACTGAAGTACCCGTTTCCTACCCCAGTGTTATCTGACCGCTTTTTTTCCCATAAGAGTGGCAATGCTCATACTGTATGTAGCCATGCTTACAGTCTGGTGTGTGTATGTGGTCTGGACGATGCTGTTCTGTCACATCACGTGTTTATCCGCAACATCTCTTCATAGGTCTCCTCAGTGAAGCATGCATGCAAGCTATCAGCTCCGATTAGTAACTTTGTCAATGCATATACACTCTTGCCCTTGCACCAACAGACAGAAGCACACAAAGCATGAGTTCAAATTTTACTTGTCACAATTAGTCCTCATGTTGTGGGGGTGGACAATGGCTTAGACAGAGGTGGATTAAGGCCGGATGCCCTTCCAGATGCCCTGCTGTAGGTTCGAACCTGCAACGTCTGGTTTGCCAGTTCCCAAATCGCCGCGCTCTGCCGCTGAGCTACCACAGCCCCACAAACATGCAACCTCTCGAATATGCAATATCAATTCACGGTGCAATGAGAATAATTCCATATGCAATTTTAACTGCCGAGTCTGTTTTTTTAATATGTCTCTGTTCTGCTTTCCATTTTGCTGGTTGTAACACTGCAAATTTCCCCTTGTGTCACTAATACAGAAATATATCATCTTATGTGCACCTTTAATATACCGCAAATACACAGATTCAAATGAACACCAGCGATTGTGTAGCACGTGTAAAAATGAAAAAAGACTCAATGTTTGTTTATTTTAATCCTTAAAAAAATAATCATTTCTACCTAGCCTTATTGAAACCATTTTACTACACAAGTGCCTTTGTAGTCTCTGCTGACGGGATTCTGTTTTCGCCACTGCATATAGAAATTAACTGTGGGGCTGAATAAAGTATTATTTTTTTTTGCAGGGAAATGACAAACTGCCAATCTGTAAAGGAATAACAGAGGGATCATTACAGAGAGTTTAACTAAATCTCTTGCGCTTGTTTAATTAGTCTCTACCAGATGTAAATAGCAACGTGCACGAATGATCTCAATTTAGATCAGCTTTATTGCAAAGTGAGTTTATTCTGGGGCCGCTTTGGCTCAGTGGTAGAGTACGCGCCTCCAAGTCAGGCGTTGCGGGTTTGATCCCGATGCGGGGGGTCAGGAAAGGGCATCCGGCCTTAATCCCCCATGCTCTGTAAATGTGAGGCATACGCTGTTAAGTGCTTTGAGTTGCATGACTAGAAAAGTGCTACATAAAAATGGTTCATCTATCATTTCAGGCATGATTATTCCACCATACCTGAAAATGTGATCAGTCCTCATCTGATGAGACTTGAAAATAAGCAACTGATGCCAAAGACAAGCGATCCAATCGACCTCAATGACTAACATCCCGTGGCTCTCACCTCTCTGGTTATGGAGTGTTTTGAGAGGATTATTGAGAACAACATCTGCTCCTAGGGCTAGGCAATACATCAATATCATACAGATATTGTGATATTATATGGGATTTTGAATATTGTTACATTGAGATATGGCATAAGTGTTGTGTTTTCTAGGTTTTAAAGGCTGTATTCATTACAGTGAAGTGATGTGATTTTCTGAGCTTACCAGATGGTTCTAGCTGATCTACGTGTTGCCTTTATCCACTAAGTTATTATATGGGCATTACTGATTATTAATTATGTCAAAAAAAGCTGATGGTATAAATATGTTGTGAAAGGATCAGTAGTCACCCCTAAATATGATCATAATATGAACTATTGAGGTATTAGGTCATAAAATATTGTGCTATTTTATTTTTCTCCATATCACCCTGCCCTATCTGCTTCTTTCTTCTAAGCGGTAGTGGAGGCAGTATCTTAATCCTCTCAGGCATCTCAGGAAGTTCAGTGTCTCCCCACAGATCCAGAAACCTTTTTACTATGGTGCCACTGAGAGCATCCTACCATCCTGTACATCACTGCCTGCTATGAGAACTTTACGTCTCAAAATCAAATAGCCCTGCGGAGAGCTGTGCAGTTGGCTGAGCGGACCAACAGGTCCACACTCATCCCCTATAAGACTTAAACACCGGGTGTTGTAGGGCCAGGGCTAAAAGGATTGTTATGAATCCCCATCATCTCAATAGTGGACTGTCTCAGTCGCAGCAGTTGGGGAAACAGCTCCACAGTCACAAGGCCAACCACACAGGGATACTCACAAGGAGCGTCCTCCCCCAGGCCATAAAGACACCCAACACAACAATATCAATTGTATTTGCAATACAACTGCCACATTTACCCCTTTGCCATTTTGCCTCAGACACTTTCCACACAAAATTTCCACTCCACTCAGTCAGTCTATTTGCACATTTTATTGATTGTTCATTTTATTGATTGTTCAGCAACTGCACGTGTAGGTGTATATGTATTTATTTGGAGATATGAAAGGTCCATTTTTATATGTCACGATTAATCCCCATGTTGTGGGGGTGGACATGGACTTAGATGGAGCTTTGGGGATTAAGTCTGGATGCCTTTCCTGACACCTGACATGTCTTACATCCACATGGAGTGTGACAA
The DNA here is from genome assembly GCA_900302585.1 of Regalecus glesne. Lineage (NCBI taxonomy): Eukaryota > Metazoa > Chordata > Actinopteri > Lampriformes > Regalecidae > Regalecus > Regalecus glesne. The sequence continues at coordinate 19,795 of OMLC01042104.1, forward strand.
ACCCTTGAATCAAATGCACAATACATGCAACAGCACACTGACACTTGAGTGTCAATTTCCTGAGAAGATAAAGCTTTTTTAAATTTATTATTTTACCTCGGAAGGCTGAGATGCCTCCTTCCCGGGAAATCACATCACTACAGTTGAGTCTTCTATTTTATTTTAGAGGGGAATTTTTATTGAATCCGGAGAATTTCGTATATTCTGGGAGTTTGTGTGGTTGAGACGATCCAAAAGGGTTCAACAGGAGTGCATTTGATGACATTTACATAAGAAAAAAAGGGAAAGGATTCGATGGGATGGAGGCGGGACTCTTATGATATATCTACGTTCTGCAGTGTTTGATGGACTGTAAAGTTAATTACTCACTTTGATCAGACTTTGCAGGTGATGTGGGATTTATCTTCTCCGTGGAGTCATCACTTCCTTCATCATGGATGTAATCAAAGTTGAGGATGAACATCATTACCGTGCCCTCCTCGTTCTTCACTGGGATTACGTGAATGTTGCACTGAAAGTCCGACCCTGGAAGACAGACAGAACACAAGCTACTCAGACTGACCAAACTCGGTTTCCTTACTCCCTTCGCAATCTTACTCAAAATTTCCTCAACAGTGCCAGCTAAAGGAAGACCCAGTGGGAAAGACCCACACTGGGTCTTCCTTTAGCCAGATGTAGAAGATGAAAATGCCCCTTTTGAACGCCGGAAGAAAATTATTACCAAAATCAGGCTAGTGGAGGTCATAGCCATTATTTAGGAACACTCATTATAATGAAGTAAAATGTGACAAACGGCTCCTTTGACTCACTCATAATGGATGTTTGGGAGCGAGAAAGGAAGCTGATGTGATTTAAAGGTCAATCTCTGGTTAAAATCTGTGAAGTGGCAACCATTTAGGGATAGACAAAGTAAAGCCTGCGAGTTAGCACGCATGAGATCTGACTGTGCATGCCTGGGTGTGCATGTCTGTCTATGCATGTGTCTGGGTTGGTGTTTAAGTGAGTGCATGTTTTCTTTGCTTGTATATACATAGCAGAGGGTGTGTGTTAACAGCTGCACTCCAGCATGCTTGTGTGTGTGTGTGTGTGTGTGTGTGTGTGTGTGTGTGTGTGTGTAGGAAGATCTGAACTTCTTTGAGTGTGTACATGTGTGAAAAAGGCAAAAAATAAAATTGAAAGAGGAGAGGCTGGAGATATGTGATGTAAGCATTGCAGTGCATTACAGTGTGGCGCAGTCTAGAAACTAAGGTTGGTGCAGAACACAAAGGGCTGACAGAATACAGAAAAATCTGAGATTTGCGACTTGCCCGATGAGTTATCAATAGAACAGTGTGGTGCACTGCAGCAGAATAGGAGCCATCATTTCAACTTAAGACTTGCATTCAAGAAAAATCTGGAATATTCAGAGTAACAAGGTTGGTGCAAGTTGTGGTGCTTCCAGGCACAACTGCCCACACTGAGAAAACTCTCTGACCACTGGGGAGTTTCCATGATCAATAAACTTACCTAACCATTATGTAGAATTACGGCAGAAGTCAACTGACATTTTACAATAACCACCTCTGGAGTCACAAATAGAATATAATACACTGGGGGTCATTTGATTTTGAGAATGGAATTTGAATTCATGTAAACTCCACACACAATGGCCCAGGGACGGTCTGGGGTTCGAACCCCAGACCTTCTTGCTCTGAGACAGCAACACTAACCACTGGGGCTCTGTTAAAAATTGATATCCATAATTGAAGTATACGCAACCATTGCAATGTACACTTTGCAAAGGAAGTCAGGATGCATTACATGCAACATGCAAAAATCTTAAACTAACTGTTAAAATCATTTTTATTCACCAATGCATTTGCTGACAAGGTATTTGTTTGGTTGATCAATCTGCAAGTCTTCTACAAAACTTCCCTGACGTTTCCAGGCCACCTTGAAAATATGATCATTTAAACGAGTGTGTTATCGATAATGACTTAAGTAATCAAACTCCTGGTAAAATTGTAATTTACCGGTTGCCATTCACTCCCTGCCTTTCGCCCACCGAGTGCTGGGATAGGCTCCAGCATGACACCGTGACCCAACAATAAGCAGTTGATGACGGATGGATGGTTGCCATTGGCTTTATTTTATTAGGAGGACTGGAAAAAAAAGCATCAGTTTTGGAATTGTGTCCCGTTTATTTGATTTATCTATCTTTAATTTATATAAGGATGAATCAAATAGAATCAACTTAGATCCCCAGCCCATCCTTTGTAAATACCATTCCATCTGTCTATTTGTCTCTCTGCTAGTATCCCTGTCACTATGTTTGCCTATCTGTCTCTGTGTCTGGCTTGCTGCGTCCCTCCCTCCAAATTCACATAGGACACGCATTACGAGTGTTCACAGTAATCTCCCGAGGGCTCACTGACACCCTGCCAGCAGCGTTCATTAGCAGTAGACTTGCTGTCTGACTAAATATAACAATCCCAGCTTGGTTCGCCTCAACATGCCAAGGTTTTATTCGAGGACGAATAGTCAAAATGTGACTCGGAGAATAGATGTGGAAAAGTTCGCATTTGGTAAAAGAAGCAAAACTTTGGATCTCGGACATAAAAAGCACTTCACTGGCATCAAGTGAGGGGATGGGAGACGAGACACTGCCGAGTCAACCAGCATAATGTATGTGTGGGACTGAACAAAAAGGTGCAAAGTGCCCACCCATCATCCCCTGTGTCACAGGGACTCGGCATGCTGTAAAGTGGAAGAAGAGAGCTGGGGATCTTCTCTCAGAAAAGTCTCAAAAGGCGGGAAAAAGAGCAAGAGTTGCCTCTGCTGGAAGGCTTGCATCATTAAAACACAGTTTCAACTCGTATTTAAATTTAGCTTCGGTAGTCACTGCCAACATTTCCAGGGCCAAATCTTGGCTCTGTATCACAGAATACTGACTTTTTGACAGCAGAACACAAAAAACTAGATTAAAAAAAATAGGTTGGTTATTTATTCTTCTTGTGCAAATAGCCTTGCGGATATCTTCAAAAGATCCATTAAAAGTTGCGGTCATCTGCAACATATCAGTAAAACACCCTGCTGCACAATGCTCTTCCCAAAGCATGACTGGTCTTATGAAATTAAACACAAACCTAAAGAATTTTTTAAAAAAAGTCAAAGTACGGCAGTCTAATAGTTTCACAAGGCCACATAGTGGTTAAACGTTGTCATTTTAGACGCTACAAAACTTTAAAAAAGAGGTCATACATCATGTTTATTGCCCACCGATCACATCTCATGCTCTCTGTTTCGTGAGAGGTCCATTTTTACATGTCACAGTTAGTCTTTGTGTTGTGGGGGTGGACAGAGACTTAGATGGAGCTCTAGGGATTCAGGCCAGATGCCCTTCCTGACACTCCGCGTGGATTCAAACCCACAACATCTGGCTCGTCAGTTCCAGACGCGTGCGCTCCACCGCTGAGCTACTGCCACTCTGTATATGGTCTGATGAATAGAAGTAATTACGCCATTACATCCCTGGGTTTCCTGTTCTTTCCTATCTGTGTGGCTGGTGTAAGATGTCTCTCTCTGTTGCTATCCCTTGACAAAACATTTTCCTCCACATTTTCCCATTTGAAACCTTTTTACAGTGGACTCTTAATGACGTTAGACACACTTAAGTAAGAAGCTGCACAAAACAGAGGGTTGATCCATTCTCATGGGGCCAATGTGCATTAGTGTCTGATTATATGAGGTCACTTTCATGGCCTCATTTTCCTCATTATGGTATGGTCCAACGCCAAGCGCCGAGTAAACAACTCGGGTTACTGTATTGACAGTGATTCATTTTTATCTTAAATCTGTCACTTCTGGAGGTGCAATGTTATTAAGGCAGTGGTGAGGCTGGCTTTGCTGGATATGTGACGTGCCTATGCCCACCTCTTTGGTCGGGGGATCCTCCACCTGCCACACTATTGCGAAAGAAGCAAAAGGTCGAACGTGAGCTTGTAGAGGATTGGTGGCTTGGGTGGAAAGTTGACAAAGGACAACAAGATACCAAACTGTAATCCCACAGGGGGTGGTAACACTTTTAAACCTAATGCCAGTCAGGATAAGGCCCTAGCCTGACTGTCTACCCAGTGTCGTACACTCACGAGGATCTCAGCATGTAAAGAAAACAGTAAATGGACTGCATCTATATTCCGCTTTTCTAGCCTACTGATGACTCAAGGAGTTTTACAATGTATGCTTCTCATTCACACACACACAGACACGCACATTCTTACATTGATGGAGGAGGCTGCCATGCAAGGCCCCAATCTCCTCATCAGGAACAGTTATGGGTTTCAGCGACTCGCTCAAGGACACTTCGACAGACTCTGGAGTATCTGGAGATTGAACCAGCAGCCTTCAAATTACACCACAACCTCCTCCACCTTCTGAGCCGTGCCATCCTAGCAAGAGACAGCAAGTCATACATGCAGATGAATAAATTGAAATTTCCCATAAGGACTGAAATGCTGAGGTTATAACTGGATAATTATTTCTCAGCAGAGTTGAGGCAGAGCCACCAGCTGATGATAATCTTAAAAAGAAAAGCGTTCAATGCTGTCATTTCTATTGAAGGACAGGGCAGGGTGGGGGTGTAGTTTGTTATCTCTGTGTGGAAAAGAAAGGTGGCCGTGTGAAAAATCAGCTCCTCCCAGTGGAGTCTCCCTTTGCTCAGCTGCACCAGCTTGCTAGTGGTTGGAACTTTTTTTCCCCTGTTCTCTGCCAACAGCATAGAAAATATGCATAATTTATCTTTTTTTTTTGCATACATAAAGCAATAAGCATATGCATTAAATATTAATTACTCTGTTAACATGATCAGGGTTCCCCTTCTGTACACAGAGACTGTTATTCATCATCTTGGACATATTTTTAGCCCTGAATTATTCAGTCAATACAAGGATCCTGTGTCTTATGGCCATGTGACATCCCCACACTGTGTTACTGTCCTCCCGATCATGTAATTGACCCACTGAGTGACACTGACGTGCAGCAAAATGTTGGCAGTAAAAGAAAGTGCTGTATGAGGATCCACAAACAAGCTAAGGTGGAACGGAAGAGAGGAAAGATTGCGTTTAGCTTATGTTGGTGTGAGTTAAAAGCCAGCACATCCTGCTTGTAGAACAGTGACTTTCCGTTGTTTCTGCTGCAACTGATAAGTTCAACAGAAATCTCATCGGGCTGCGAGTCCCCACCAGATGAAAAAAACCAAAAGCAAAACAATACCATGCATAAAGGCGGACCCATGGGGATCCCGTCTCATCCTGTCGCCTGCTGAATGTCACCTCTATCAAAACAGCTTGAAAGCAAAGCCTCCTCTGTTTTAAACCGCTGTACCAAACCAGCAGAGGTTGGGATCTCTCAAATGTCCACATCACCCATCTGACCTTAAAATCCTGATTATTCTGTAAACTAATTTGGCATTAGTGTTCACTTGTCTTTTCCAGAAATAGGCTGACTGTGAGAGAACAATCCAGGTTAAATCCTTTCTTACCCCTCATCTCAAATCAGTGGCAGGGTCATAGCCATGTGATCACCAGAACTATTCATGGCCTGCTGAGGTCATTAGCAGGGATTGAAAGGGAAGATGGCTTCAGACATTGATTGAATGCAACTGTGTGGTTCATTTCCTGACTCCCTTTCAATGAGGGCCATGTAGCAGGCAGTGATGGGGCGAAAGTGGAGAAACCCCAGATTTTGTTTTTTATTCAATCTTAAAAAGGAAAAGAAAAAATCAAAAATAATTCACCCTATTATCAGTAATGTCGATAAACACTGATGGTATAAAATACGTGATGGGAACATGTGCATTTTAAACCATTTAAGTGGCTGGCTTAATCTGCAGCTGTGAGTCTGTCTGTATTCTCAACAATGGACATGGTGAAGAGCCAGTATCGCAATTGACTCACCAATGAACCCTTAAATCAGTGTTTACACCTGGGCATCACACCTTTTGTGCCACAGTTTGAAGTCTTGGAAACTGACCAAAGGTGCCACTTTTCTCATTAAGCCACTGTGTTTGACACAATATATCATAGCTCTGGACTCATTCGGACTATGATTCTTGGGAAGCTACCATGGCCCCAGTTACAATAAAAAATAAAATCTGGCATACAGTTGGGTTGGAAATAAACTCTGAATATCTAAGGCTGTCCATGGCACATGATTAAAGCTGGGGTAGGATGTTTTGTTTTTTTATGGCATCATTGGTTAAAAAAAATCCAGCATATTGTAATTTAAGTGGTCTAGGAGAAAGCTAGACATCAGCACCTCCTCTTGGCTTGGAAAAAAATCAAGCTCAGTGTAAGATTTTAGCCAATCATGGGTCATTTCAGAGAGATGGAAAGGAAAGCCTCATCATTTGGTCATTGTATTCCTACAATGAAATGTGTCCTTTGCATTTAACCCATCATATTCTATAGGAGCAGGGGCAGCAGTAGCTCAGTGGTAAAGCACATACTTCAGGAACTGAAAGGCAGATGCTGAGGATTTGAACCCACCGTGGAGTGTCAGGAACGCCATCCATCCTTAATCATTCAAGCTCCATCTAAGTCCATGGCCACCCCCACAACATGGGGACTAATCGTGACATATAGAACGGACCTTTCATTGTATGGGAGCAGTGAGCACCTGCAGAGCCCAGGGAGCAGTTGGGGGTTCAATGTCTTGCTCAAGAACATGCTTTCTGATGGAGCTGGGGATCTAATGAGTGATCTTCCTATTACTAGATGACCCACTCTACCGCCTGAGCAATACCACCCTTAGAAATGGAAGGATCGATCTTAGAGGCCAAGAAGGGATACCAAACTTGATCTTTCCCTACTAATGCAGATGCATGTGACAAATTAGCATCCACCCTGCCCCACCAGTCACTTGTGGCTGTAGCCCTCACCCTGAAAGACAACATAAAAGGCTCAAAGTGGCTACTTCTCATGAGCAATAGTAGTGTAACTGGCAGTAGCATCCGGTGATAAGGCAATGAGACATCGGCTATTTTCCCTAGCACTTTTACTACAATAGTACACAGGTTACTATAAGCTGTAGCCAACACCAAAACTACAAAAGTATATCTTTTTCTGTGAGCTCTCTCACTCTCCGACTCCATGGTTTCTGCTTCTCAACTGACTACTTCCCAGAACTACACAGAAATCCTCCTGAACTCTGTGCCAATCACAGGTATGCTTTGAGAGGTCGCTAGACTAGAAAAGCGCTACATAAAAATGAGTCAATTTGCCATTTACACTCTTAACACAGTTCTAACACTCTTTACACTACCCCCCTTCTCAAACTCCCTTGGCCCCAAGAAGCCAAATTAAGTTTCTCAGATGACTGGGAGGCCTGATGTTTCTCAGAGGCCATGTTCAACCTGGGTAAGGGGCATCATAAAGAATTGCTTGGGCTACTGCTCCTCTCACAACGTAGCAGCTTGCACTTGCTAAGTTAGTTCGTCCACCCAGGGAGGTTCTACTGCATTTAGTTCCGTTCCAATTGCAGCTCTCACCTTTGGTAAATTTTCAAGCACACCCAGGATACAGCATCTCTTTCTCTCTGTAGCTAATGCCAAAGCTCCCTGGGGACTTGGAGTGAGGGAGTAGTGTTTAGACGTACAGGTCGGCTGGTAGCAGAGCCTAGAGGAAATTGTCTCTTGCTAATTTGCTCTAGATAGCAGGGGGCATATGAGCATAGATGTGGTGAACAAGCCCCTCAATATCATCGGTGAGATCCCTCAGTGGGTCTGCAGGTCATCACTGTTGGCTGCACAGTGTCAAGTGAAGCAGGTTGGTTGTTGAGAATAGTCGAAACTGTCCCTTTAGAGCTCAAACTAAAACATCATAGTCACTGCTATCATCAGGGCTTAGCAATAGCAGGCCAGACAAGGCATTACGCATTGCTACTGGAGGGATTTCCCTTTAGTAGACACTTTACTGGCCTGGACTAACAATCCAAATGTAGGTGCAGCCAGGAAAACCTAATGGCAGCATACCAGTTAGCACTGTTGTCTCACAGCAAGAAGGTCCTGGGTTTGAATCCTGTCTCAGGTCCTTTCTGCATGGTCCCCCCCAACATCAAAAAGACATGCAGGTTAAGGTCAATACTCCTGCCTGTGCCCCTGAGCATGCCAACAGGAAAAGGAACTGAAGTTGTTGACCCATGGCTGCTGCAGATGCTCACTGCTCCCATACAAGGGGATGGGCTAAATGCAGATAACAAATTTCGTACACTGACAAATAAATAAAGCGTATTCTTCTCCACCTGACTCAATATATTTGGTCGTATTCGTACTTTTGGGCACTGTTTCATCCAAGCTGGCGTCTGTTATCACGTTGTGTAGATGTCGGCGAACGGCGTTGACAACAGTTAATAAGGCTTCAATACGTCGGCTAGTTTCGCTGGCGCTTTAATTGCTATAGTACGCTACTGATGGTCATATTCAACGACAAAACAACAAAAATGTATTAAAATGTTGAATCAGTTCATCTAGGCACAACTTTGTTATCATTTTAACGAATTCCTTACCTGGATTATTGAGCATGAATATAAAGAAAACATCCCTACCCCCTCATGAACTCTTTCACTAGCATGGCTTCCGTTTATCGACTAACTACTTCCGGGGTTGCAGTGGCTCTGCGCTAGACCAAGGTCCTCAAGAGGTGACAGCCCAGGCATCGCGGGTTCGATACCACTGTGTGTGTGTGTGTGTGTGTGTGTGTGTGTGTGTGTGTGTGTCCCATATTTCTTAAAACCAGGAACAGCAACACAACCATCTCCCAAACTGTTCACAGTCCCCCTTGTTTAAATTGCTGTTATATATTTATACTTTAGATTTTATGACTGATTGTGCTTTCTTTCCACTTTACTGCTGTACCACTTATCTTGTCTCAAACCCTCTGCCAGCCACAGGTATGCCAACTCTTAGCAGAGCAATACTCAGCAGTAAAACTAACACGATGTTCCGTCCGTTTCGTTATATTTTTCATGGATAGATCAGTAACAACAAGTTCTATGAGTCTCTGTCATTTCCTGGTTGTACGTGAGTGTGAGGGACTTAGCTTATATTCATGTTTGCTCTAATGATTTTCCACTTTTATACTTTCAGCACAGTCTTCTGCTCTTTTTGGCCTGTTCCCTATTCTTCAGAGGTTGCCACCATTTCCCTTAAGTTTCCATTGGCACCATGTATGGTGGCCTCAACCGATCCAGTGTGGTCTTGTCAATCCACATACTTAGGATGCTCTTCCTGACAACCACTAACCCTATGGATGAAGTCACAGGTAAAGCCCTGGATACTTTCAGCACAGTATTTCAGCACATGCATTATTCATTCTATTAGATATGGGAGTGACAATATTGGTGTGACAATGTATAGTACCATAATGGATAAATTAAGTTTTAGAGAAAAGCACTACTGCTGCAAGACATCATGAGACAAGGTACTGAATGCGTCTCCTTGTAATAATGATTCATGTTTTGGCACAACCACCACCCTAGTTCACTGTTCAGTCAGGGTCAGGTGAATTCTGTTCCTTGTCATTAATCCGCTTATCTACAGGCCAACTGAAAGAGAAAGAGAGTTGGGATTTAAGCCTTTATTCAAAGCTCTTCCTGTCTGTCAAGTCAAGTCAGCTTTATTTGTATAGTCCATTATCACAAATTATAAATTGCCTCAGTGGGTTTCACTCGAACACAACATCCTGTCCTTAGACCCTCGCGTTGGATAAGGAACAACTCCCTTAAAAACCCTTTAACAGGAAGAAAAAACCGGAAGAAACCTAATGAAGCAACAGAGGAGGGATCTCTCTTTTTAGTTGCCTTTACATTGTGTGATTCACATCCTGTACTGCATGGCAGGTGGGTTTCTGTCTCGATTAATTTACCAAGCGCTGCCGACAAGATTATAGACTATGGAGCATGTGTTATTGAGTAATACAAACTGTTCTCTTCCCTCACATGTCTTTTCTCTCACTGAATGATGCCTTCTTTCTCTTTTTCTGTGTGTGGTTTGTCTAATGCGTTGTACTGTGTGACTTACATTCAGTGTTATTTCAGTGGACATTTACTTTTTTGGGGGGTTCAAAAGTACACTTCGCACTCTCAACACACCAGTTATCAGCCTGGAAAAAGCATGACACACATGGTTAACCTCCTCTGGTGAACAGCAGTTTGATAGCAGTGAAAGCGAAAATGGTTAAATTCATGTCAGCACCAGTGACAGCAAAACAAGCCTTATTTTCTCACCAAGTTTTTTTTACACCACTGGAGATTAAAGAGCACCGTATTAAGACAACCTGCCTTTTCACAATGGAAAGTTCTTTACAAGAGATTCTATTTCCACCATCAATTATTTACACTTTCCTGCTTAATCAAGCAAGCTATGCTTTATAAATGTATTAAAACGATGGCTCACGGATCAAGCAAGACTCCTATCTAAACTGCACAGCAAACTAAATGGGGTAAAAAATAATCTGTCCTCCATTTGTATTAGATTATTATTGAATAAGAAACAACATATATTCCAAGCCACACCATTTATTTGCTACGCATCTTCCCAGGCTTCATATTAATTTGAATAAGCCACTCTGCTGTACGGAGGAACATGAGCAATATCGCTGAGCACTTTTCTCTTTCTTTTTTTTAAACGTGTGGCCTGCAACAAACACTCTATTCACAGCCGTAGCTTTTAAAGACTACAGCCCCAGTCTGCTGCCTGGTAGTAGTCTTCGTAATGAAATCTGACATGTATGTTGTTTAGGGCTATTTTGCTTAAGCCAATATGCAACTTCACTGGGGCATAGCCAATCGGGACTGGGGCATGTGGGGAGAGGGCGTGCAAGCTAACCCTTTGTTTAGAGTCTTTTGGCCTCCTGGCAATATATCTTACAGCAAGATTGCTGTAAGATACGCGGCATGGCCTAATTTCATCTTCAATCAGTGTCTCCCACGTCATCAGGGATAACTAGCAGCTCCTGCTCAAAGTGTGTCTCATTTGTGCATCCCAGTTAACAATCGGATATCTGGTACCCCGTCGCTTGTTGTTTTCCTATTTGAATCAGGAGGACTGTTTTCACTGACTGAGTACAATGGACACACAAATGGCTTGTTGGAGCATGGCGGTTGATTAAGAGTAAAAGAACAGATGGTTTGAATATAAGACTATTAGATCTAATATTCTTTAGGATATAGGAAGGCGCTGCTGTAGCATGTGCTTTGGGAACTGACAAGCCAGAGGCTGTTGATTCAAACCCTCTAGAGGCATCAGGAAGGGTATCTGGTCTTAATCCTCCAAGCTCCATCTGAGTCCATGTCCGCCCCCACAATGTGGGGACTAGTTGTGACACATAAAACAGACCTCTCTCAATCTCTAGGACATAGGAATACTAGATCACCTCGTCTAGTGTATGAGTATGAGAGAGAGAGGTCTGTTTTTTTAAGTGTCACAATAAGTCTCTAAATTGTGGGGCTGGACTTGGATTCAGATGGAGCTTGTGGGATCAAGGCCGGATGACCGTCCTGATGTGCCTGCAGTGGGCTCGAACCCACAACATCTGTCTCTACCACCGAGCTACCACTCCCCCCTATTCTAGAACAAGGATCCCATGAGATAAAAGTGGCCTCTTGATGCAAATTCCTCTCATGCATAAATCGAGCCCTGTGTTGTTATTGGTGTTCAAAGCTCCATCTGTTTCCTTCTCCCTGCTAATAAACTTGCTTTCATGTCTTAATTGGGGCAGCCATTTCTCAGCAGAAATTGTTACACTAATTTCCCCATAATTAACCTCATATCAATTTATATTCAGTTTGTTTCTCCTAAAAATCGCATCATAGTTACAGCATGCTACTCAGAATTCCTACAGTATGGCCATAGCCAGCACCCAGCCTTGAACTTATATCATATTAAACCCAATCTGCTTTTATCTTTTCTAATTATAACTTGGACAGGTTGACTTCACCCTAACAAATGCCGGGCAGCAGATTAGGGAAAAGCTCTGGATGTGTTTCAGCACACACCACAAGAAACCAAAGAGGGTTGAGATCAATAAAAAATGCATGTGGCCTTTTTTGAGAGCAGTCGCCCATACCTCCTGCAGCACACCTCATGCCCCGTGGGCGCCCTGAGCCCCCAGTCTCCCCTCGTGCCCCATACACCAAACTCCCAGAGGGGGTACAAGGTTCTTCAGTCCTAACTAGGGGGGTGGGGGGGGGGACCTATGAAACTCTGCACCCCCCTGTAAACCACATGGCACAGATCATTCAGCACGGTTAGCTAAGCTGGCGCTGTTATGCAGCCATTATCCGTTTAACTACCCTGCACTACGCGGTGTCAGCTTCCTTTTGTTAATGCTCATTCAGTTACAAAAGTATTATTACACCCTGTGGAATAAGATAGCTTTACAAAGTCATCAAGGGAAAGCATTTATCTCATGTATTATGGATCAACTTGGGGGAGAGGAAGGTGTGTCGCGGTAAATTCCCTCCCAGTCTCTCCCAGTTTTTGCAGGTCCGAGGTGATGCAAAATAAAATGAAACACCCTTGCCGTGAAGCCCTTTGCCATGCTCTAATGGGCTCCTCATGGTCCCACTATTTTTAATCTCTAAGCATACACATAACCAGCTTGACTTTGTTGCTTTTTCGCTGAGAAAAGGGCCAAAGCTCCATTGGCTCTGATGTTGCCAGGCTTTCTAAAATCAACAGTGCCTTTAAAGTTTGACAATATGTCAGGGAAGTCAAAGTACTTTAGTGCCACGTGACCAATACTGTTGGAATATGTCCTCTGTATTAACCCATCCTTTTGCACAGGACCAGTGAGTGCAGCCACAGCACGGTGCTCGGGGAGTAGTAAGGGGCTTCAGTGTCCTCCTCGAGGACATCTCAACATGCTTTCCTCAGGGGCCGGGGATCGAACCTCTGATCAGTAGATGACCACCCTTCTTCCTTGGCTATGCCACCCCAGGAGGAGGGGTACCATGAACCATACCACAGTGTAACCTTGGCTTAAGCGCCTGCGTTGGTAAGTACCTCAGCACACCACGCCATACCCCATGTTTAGACTTGTGTCTGTGGGATTCTGAAGAACGAGAAAGGGAGAGAGAGTAAATGACGGAGAGAGAGAGACAGAGAAAGGGTTCGATCACTGAGGAATATAGGATGCAATATTTGCCGATAGTGGAGACCCTTGTAGAGTTCTAAGTGAAATCCTAACATAGTTTCCTTTTCTGTTCCCTGTCAACAAGACTGCATGATATGTGACATACAGTGCGATGGATGTGTGGGAAATGGAGGGCTTTAGCAAAATGACCAGTTTAAGTATAAGAGATTAAATGATTTGCATGGCCGCTGATGGCTTGAAATGCATTCAGGGGAGGGAACGTGGAAAAGAGCTTCTTTCCACACCATCAGTTGTAGTACTTGGAAAACTAACTTGGATCAGTGGGGCCACTGCTTTCAGGAAATGCATAAATGCTTAATTTGCATTCCCCTATAGCTGCTGGAGACTGTGGATTGGGTCCTCCATACTAGTTTAATGGTTTAATGCATTTCCTCTGTAAGCTGCTCATTCCCAGTCACCACACTGTCAACCCTGACATCTTTATTCATGAGCACAGCCGCTCATTGCAGATCTCGCTGAGGAGTATTAAGAATCATGTCTTGAAGTCTTGATGCACACCGGAGAGGATTGGAGAGAGA
>OMLC01042105.1:0-32750 GCA_900302585.1 Regalecus glesne
CCACAAGTGTGTGTGTGTGTGTGTGTGTATTTATACATATATATATATACATACACACACACACACACACACACACATATATATATATATATATATACATATATATACATATACATACACACATACACACACACACACACATATTTGAAATTATAATGCTGAAGCAAAAGTTTAAAGTAATACAAAAATATGTTTCTTTTTATTATGGCAGATTAGAACAAAAAAACTAACAGTGACACAAAATGCAATTGTAGAAAAAATACAAAGCTCTCATGCATGTTTTTTTCTTGTTCCATGGTGAATGTGGCCAACAATAACTTATGTCTTAACTGACTTTCTGGTCAGATGAGCTGTTTGAGTATGAGTATGCCTTTCCTAGCACTATTCTGTCTCTTAGAAGTTTAAAGAAAGCGTAGTAGTTGCTGAAGAGGATCAATGCCAGGGATATCGTCTGATGCCACTTTTCAGAGCATATCAATGAGTAGAGTTGGTAGAATATCATGGAACCCTCTAGAATGATGAGTATGTTCAATATTCTTAAAGGCTTGTTGAAGAAGAACTGGAAGATGGAAATAGACACAGATACACAGTCAGTGACCTAAAGAATGATCTCAAGTCTGATATGAATTACTGGCTCTGAAGTCTTTGAATAGAAATGCCAAGTATTTCATTGGGTACAAAGACACTCTTGTCAGTAGACTCAAATTCCAACCAATTAGTTTTATGTTCCCCTCAATCTTCAGTAGAACCTTACCAGGTCTGATGCTTTGTATTTCAAATAAGAGCGCTGTCATAGGTGAATTATTATGGCTAGCTCCCTTCTAGAGAATCCACTCATGATACTTACATAGAAGCGATAGTGGGAAACGTCTGAAGGGACAGCCACATTATAGTGGCCCATGGCCTTGTAGACATTCTTATTATGCTTGACCAACACACCCTGGGGCCACATGTACTCTTCTGTCCATCTATGGAAGAAGAGAGGGAATCGAAGAGAGATTTAAGTCAAATCAACCTAGACAGACACAAAACCTTGTTGTAGCAAATATGTCCAAATAAATATTTCCCCTTGTGATCAATCAGCACTTTTTGTGCTCTTTGTAACACACATGAATACATCCCTCAAACACCAACCCACGAACTCCAGCCCAGAGTAACATACATGTGCTGAAGGACATTGGAGCAGAGTGAGGGGTCCACTTTTTGCCAGCAGCCTAGGTGAGCTGCAGCCTTGTGGAGAAGGTCACAGTATCGTGGAGGCAGTAAGTGTCTCATGAGGATGACTGATGTGCTGACTGATACCAGGATGAAGAGCTCACAGGACCAGCGTTTATCCACATATTGTGTACTCTGCAGGAAAGGGTACAAGCAGAGAGGATCTAAACATGAAAATATTTAACTGAATCCCAAGGGGCAACAACTGATTCATTCAGGAGGTGTTCTAAAGGACATGTGCATATTAGTGGTAATGTCATGTAACCACTAGAGGTACGTGTGATTGTGAAATGCATTCTAACACAATCTACAGACATTGGCTGGCTTCTCACCTTGACAAACCAGACGGGAACAAAGGCCACATAATATGCACTGAGCATGGAACTGACCAGCACCTCCTTCATCCTCCAGTTGAAGTCCATCTTCAGGTACTCTACCTCTTTGCGGATGAGGTCTGGGGAGAGGCAGCAGGCATGGGTGGGCATAGCCTGGACACCATACAGCTGGCTGGTGTGCTGCTTCCATGTCTCCTTCAGTACAGTCAGGTAGTCCCTTCCTCGCCCAACGCTGCCCACCTCTTTGGAGCCAATGCTGGCAATGGGAGAGAGTGGAAGTCGCCGGAAGTCGCAACTCAGCCGGAAAAACGGAATGTACATTCCAAATCTGTGGGAGAAACACAAGAGGGCCTTCTGATCCATGATGCATCTTTTCTTCTTTTGAGGAGAGACAATCTGATTTCAATGTCAGGTAAAACAAATGTTACAATAGAGTTTCTGTGTCAATCTGATTACTGTCTGGTACTGACAAGAGGAAGAGCTGCTGGGCAGGAGCTGTGAACGTTTACTCACTTTTACATCCTCAATGATCCAGGTAAGGAAATCACAGAAAGTCGAACCAGTTCAACGGGACGCAAAGTTCATTGAGAGAGAAAATGTCCTCACTCATCAAAGTGACTTCGTCCGTCTCAACTGACTGCAGACATTATAAACAATACAGTGGCATAACCTTTTGTGATTCCTTACCTGGATTATCGAGCATGCATACAGACATCTTGACGCATCTCAACGAGGATTGCCTTAAACTTGTATGCAGGTATGAGCACACAGCACATAAGAGGACAGACTGCAGGATCCACCCAAGATTCAACCTCAGGTCCAGACAGAGCAGGATTACACCCAACAGCCTTCACGTGGAAAAGTTTGGTCGAGGGCCACTGAGCTGACAAGATCTTCCAGAAGGCACAGAGCCAGCTATTGAATGAAGAGGGAGACCAACTAATTTGACTGTCGACGCATTCAAAGCCAAAGAGGAGCATATCCCAGAGAATCATGTCCTGTCGAGATAAGACCACTTTCTAACATGTGATTGAGGTGACGCGGAAGGCTCATCTACCACAACATGGAGAGTCAAAAACAAGGCAGCAAAAGAAGTTCGACCTACTTGCTGCACACCAGAGACATCCGCAGACAACGGGCGTCACTCTCAATGACAAACAGAGATGGACGCCAGACACACGCTGACGATGTGGACACGTGGGGGAAGAATCTGTCTGACAGACAACTCACCCAGGTAGAGAAAAACACCCTTGCTAAAGAGCTGAATTTTGCTGTCATGTCAAAGCAAATCCTGACAGTGGAAGTGATCACAGCCATGGAACCAGCGATCCGTAAAAATAATATCATGGACCCGGAAACGGAGAAACTGCAGCTGAATGTTTCGGCCTGCCTCAGTGATGCAAAGACATGGCACTCATGACTCTCAGTAAGAACAATGACATCCCCATCCTTCAGGCAGACAAAGGCAGACGCACCATTGCATTGAACCAGACAGACTACCTAGAGAAAGATATGATGTCACTTAGCAACAACAGTACATATGAGCCCCTGAAACGAGCTCCAGGCTGCGGTTACAGAAAAAAGGGGATTGATGTCTGCAGCTGGATAATACTACTGACAGAATGTTGCACCAAAGGGCCGTGGTGGGGCTATGAGTACATCTGTCACCACCTTAAAATGCTGTGATTGTAACTATTCCCCAATCCTGTGTGAACAGTGCACATGGCTATTGTAACTCTAGTTAATGGTCTCGAGAATTTGCATATGAAATTGATTGTCATTTTCAGTCGTTATGCAACTGTGTTGTTTATGAGCGCGGGGATGCCTGCCGTCAGCTCAGACTTGAAGACGTCAATTAGATGAGTGATGAAACATTTTTTCAATAAATTTTGTGCCCAGATGAACCGATTCAGCTTGCTGGGATTCCTTCAGTATGACTGTACACTGGGGAGGCCCTCTGTACCTCAGCAAGCCTGACTGCAACAAATCCAGAAAGGGTCGTTTTAAGTGGACCAACACATAACTCCTACTTACGGATAGCAGAGGAAGAGCAGGCTTAGGACAGAATAGGTCCTGAAGAGGTATATGAGAGAGCGGCACAGGCTCCAGCCGGTCAGCGTCAGCACAGCAAACCGGGCCATCACTAAAAAGATAGAATGAGGGAAGGACAGCTTCCCGCTCTGTGATGCCTGTGGTGCAGAAGAGGAGGGAGGAAGACAGAAGGGGGTTGAAGGAAAAGGAAAATACATGAACTGTTACGCAAATGCAGTTTTACTCACTTGAGCAGGGCAGAAACAAGCAGCTCTATATGAGACAGCAAACAGTAACATAGCTACATGAAACCACGAGGAGGTACCAGTAAAACATTCTGAAGAGTGGATGTCATGTTTCTTTCAGATTGTTTGATAGGAGTGGTGACATGATTTTCTCTGAAGCTATGTTAAAATGAGGAGGAATTGAGGAACACTTTCTCCCGAACACCTACTTCTGATTATTCTGAAAGGTTTTTCACACCACTCTAGAGCAGGCTAGTGTTGATGTTCTTTTGGAGTGTGTTTTGGGTCACTGCATGGCTGAAAGACAGACTTTTACTGAAGACAGAATTCACACACTTGGTGTGACAATACACCCCAAAGTGCCTTGCCTCGATAATCTCTTGATTTCCAGATGCCACCCAAGCCACTCGGTACCACAATCTGTAAAGCAACTCAAATGCATTACTGAACCTCCTCCGTGTTTAACAATGTGTTACTGTGTTTTGTTATGAATAAACGGGTCATGCTCTTCATTAAAAAAAAACTAATGTGGAATAAATCTGTGCACGACAAATTCTCCTTGAAGAGTTTTGGCTCATCCTTGTGAGTTTTGGCAAATTCCAGCCATGTGTTTTCATATTTTATCACTGTCCTCCTTCTGAGGCCTAACTCCACATGACCATCTTTTTAAGGTGGGAGCAGATGGTTGGTGCAGGTTGAAACAGAAGATATCTTTAGCCTTCAGGTCAATTTCAATCCAGTTGGCAGTTGATCAAAGATCTTTCCCCATCGCGAGCAATCCTTCCCTGTCATCTCGGATCCATTTTTTGGACACATTCCCAGAGGCTGACTACAATTAACTTGTCTTTATACAGCTCCATAACTAAGCACATTATGAAAAGAGAAATCCGGTAGTCTCTGAAGGGTGATTTGTATCCTTAAGGATACTTAAACACTCGGTTGTTATGGTACAACATATCAAAAATTCAAATTTCACTACAATTAAATTATTTTTAACCAATTCTTCATAGGTATCAAAAGGATTATCTGGGCCTTACAAGGAGTTTTATGAGGAACGTGTTAAGATTTAGTCACATCTCTATCCTATTCCAGGGCACAGAATTACAACTGTGAATACAAATCCATGTCTTGCTATTCAAAATTTCTCCAAACAATTTAGGATCATTTAAGAGAATAAGCCAAATGCCCTTCCTGATACTTCACAGGTGGAATCGAATTGACAACACCTGGCCTGTGATTTCCTGATGTGAATGCTCTACCACAAGGCTACTGTGGCCCTTAAACCCCCAGTTGTTTAAGACAAAAACTTAAAATAAGAAATGCTTACCTCTTTAACAATCGCTGCAATTAACCTCCTGGCCAGTATGATAACAGTGAACACCAGCATATTGTAGTCAATGAGGTGAAAATTCTGTTCAAACAAATAGAATCTTTAAATCAGTGCAGATTCTTCCAACTCTCAGTATTATCAAATGAACTATCTCCAGATGATCAACTAGACACAAAGAAAGCCCTGAAGAAAGACTGACAACCATGTGTACCCAAAGACCGTTATGAGCAAACCATGACAAAGTAGCTGTGAGGTAATCATTGGTAAACAAATCCATAGACAGACGTCATAAGCCTCAATGTAGACAAACCTGATAATGACTCAGGTAGTATCACTGCATGGTTATAGCTGACAGCCAACTTGACTACTCACCAGGGATGTGTGTGAGGGTGGGTGTGAGGGAGGGTACCACCACACTGTCTTGTAGATGTTGACATAATGGACGAAGAGTGCAACAAGGTGGCAGAAGAACAGATGCAGCTCAAATAGCACATTGCGGTCCATGGACAACTCGGGGATCTTGCAATGCTTCAAAGGTACCACCGTCTGGGCCGCCAGCGGTGGGCTAGAGATGCCTGTCCCAGAGGTATTTCTGTCAACAATACACATTTCAGTGGAAACATTAAAATTCTTGAAGACTAAACTTAATTTCTAAATGGATTGCAGATTTCTATGTAAGCTGGAAAACTTTAGTCTGGAAAAGCAAGTCCACAAAATCTGCTTCACTCATTTTGTATCTCCCAGGGCTGTCCGGAATACCATTATTTTGGGTTCTGGGGCGTTGGTAGTAATAAACAGTGAATATTCAGAGCTTACCATCCTCTACACAAAGAGCAGTGGGCAACCACAGTGCACCACCTGGGGACCAACCAGTTCTAGATTCCATCAGCTACTAGCCTAAGTCAATAATATTTAACAACCTCAACCTAACAATGGTCAAACAAAGATACAAAACACACATATGTTATGACATCAATTCTATAGCCATAACTATATTTAGCAAAAAGCAACAACAACAAAACGATCGGAATTGAAGACCTAATCCCTACCCAATGAATGGATATCAGAAAATTCAGATATTCAGGTCCAGCCCTAAGACAAAAGATAAGTTTGTGAGATTTAGGCTGGCTTCGGTAGATAAGATATTTGATCAAGCACAACCACACAGCACCTTTCACCTATACAGATATACAACTAATCTACAACACAAACTCAAATAGCTATGGGGCGGCATAGCTCAAGAGGTAAGGCAGTTGGCTAGTAATCAGATAGGTGGTTTGATCCCCAGCCCCCGCTGAAAGCGTGTCGAGGTTTCCTTGAGCAAGACACTGAACCCCTAACTGCTCCCTGAGCGCCATGTTCCAGATGCCCTCACTGTTCCTACACAATAGGATGGGTTAAATACAGAGAACAACTTCCACCAACCTTGGTCATGTGGCTAAAACATTTTCGCTTCACTGTCAACTCCCCTCACAGGGGAACTAACACAAACATGCTTTATAACGAAGCCCACCATATCCCAACCAAAAGTTAATTATCACAACCTGAGCTGCTCATTACTGACTTCCTTGCTGCAGTGTGACAGCCTTTTAATGCTCAAGTGTCTGCTTAAGATCAGGCCATCTCACCTTGTCCGAGATCGCACCCCTGTGACTGGGGAACTGGTGGAGTGGTTGCCATTGCTGACTGAGCCTGTCTCACTGCTAAGTGAAGACCTGCAATAGGGAGTACGGTTTGCTCCTCTCCTTCCACCGGCCATCGCTGACACAGCCACAGTTCCCCTCTGCCTCGTAAGCGTTCTCTCCTCTTCTTCTCGTACCAGCTTGCACCTTGAAAAGTCAGATCAGATATTACTCCATCCGCATCAGACTGACCTCATGGTTTAACACCTGAGCAATATCATTGACTAAATAGATTTAAAAAAATCAAATATAATAGTATATTTCCAACAGTGCAGAGTACATTGGCCAGGGAATTAGTGATGAAACGTTAAAACTGTTGAAAATGACAACTGATGCTGTTACAGACGTCCACACTCACAGTGCCCATGTACAGCAAACAAAGCAGGCATCGTGTGCAACATGCATCTTGGCACTCTTATGCAAGCTAATAACAAATAGCATAATTTGTATTCACACGTGGTCCTGCATCGACGCTGTATAAACAGCTAAAACAAAAGTTTACGAGCTCTTCATCACACCTCAAATCAAGGGGCAAGCTTTGCGGAAGCCGACGGGATAGGACTCCTGGCTAGCTGTATTTCTGTCAACTTGACAGTGTGTTATCTCTGTAAAGGCATAACATCGATGCACGGCTCTCCACGCAGTTTACAACGAGCATCCACGACGAGCCCCCCAACCCCAGTCTCTCCACCAGGAGGAGGGGAGGTGCACGTTGGACAAAATACAAAAGATTGAGGCCTAGCTAGTCGTCTAGCTAGCTCCCCCAAAACCCTAACCACACAGGACAGACCAGATGAAAAATAAATCTTACCAATAGTGCCACAGATGATCTATATCGGGTGCCGCCGTGAGAAAACGGATAATATATCAGACGCAGAAGGCTTCGTGGTTGTTAGTTGAAACAACGACGGGTTTTTCATTGTAATAGCCGGGAGTAGTCATTGTTGACGTGAAGGTAGCTACGGGTGCTGAACAGCGTTGTTTTCCCACCCGCATTTCGCATAAACCCGCCCCTACTCCGCCTCTGATTGACTAAACCAAACCCCACCCTGTGGCTAAGCTTAACCTACGGAAGCAACAAAAGCCAATCAGATGCAGAGGGAGGCAGGTCTCTGTGAAATGCGGGTTGAAAATAATATAGCCCTTGGACGGAGGGGTTACATTTCTCTTCCAGCAGCCCTGGGGTGGGGGGGTAATCTACCTGTGATTGGTTAAAAGTGGGGCTGGGGTTGGTCAATCAGAGGCAGGTGACGCCCAGTCATACGGAAGTTGGAATGGCCATCATTGACGTACACAGACGCCGGATTGGCTGTTGGATCGTACGTCACTGTCACAGCTGTATTCGACCTGTAAACAAATCCATCTAAACGGGGGAGTGTAGATAAGTGTGTCACTGGATGATCAACACTGCTCCCATCACCTATCTTAAAAGACTTTTGGAGGTGTCAGGAGCATTTCATGGTCAAGAGGTTGTTTCTTGTGCAGTGACTTTGCTAGCTCTACAATTTGTCAATGTCAATATTGACAATAAATAGAATATAGGACAAAACAGGCTCTTCCTATGTTGTTATAAGTATTGACACAAACTCAGGAGGTTGGTTATTTGTAGAAAGTGCAAATGACTGTCAATTAATCAAATAATGGTAAATGTATTTTCTCTTGTATGATAACGATAAACTTTATATTTATAGTATCTTTCCAAAACCAGGTTTACCAAGTGCTTTACTGGATAAAAACAACAAAACTACAGGAATCGTGAAAGTGCATTCATAAAAACAAGGAGAGCAAGAGCCCCATTAATAAAAAAATAAATAAGAGAGCAATTAACCATAAAACACAGTAATAAAACTCTTAGCAATAAAAAATAAAAGGATAAAACTAATAGTGTGGGGAAGATTAAACTATAAAAGTGTGAGACTTAGAAGAAGAGATAGAATTAGCCATCGTAACTTCCTCTGGAAGGTTCTTACAAAGTCTGTTGGCTCCGATGGCAAACACTGTCACCTTTTGTTTTTCAGCCTACATCTAGGAACTGCAAGGACAGCACCTTTCCAGGACCTCAGGGGGACAGCACATGGGGAGTTAAAAGGTCAGCAGTAGAGCTTGGGGCCAAATGGCCTCAGAATTGAAATGATAAGTCACATTTTGAAACTAGCTTTAAACTTAACAGGTATCTAGTGCACACATGGTTAGGATGGGTAACTGTGCTGTAGTTGTCTGGTACCCGTTAGAATTTTGACAGTTTCTGAAGGACAGCAAAAGCCAAACACAAATGCAACTATCTCCATAGAACAGAATGTTGTTTTTTAATCATTATTAAAGTGCTCCAGCCAAATAAAAAGTCAGTATTGTGCAAGCTCATTCTCAGTGTAGAATGTCTGCACTGTTCCCCTCTGTCCACATCCCCTGCGGCCTTCACGGCCTTTGTATAGAGAGCTGCACAGAATCCAAGAGATTAGATACGGGTTGCAGAATCAAACTTCTGTCTCCTGTTTTTCCATAAGTGTTTTCCATGCTGGTGTGGTTCCGATAAATAACAAGGGTTCTTAATTTATTAAAAGATAACGAGGAGATATTTTCTACACACTGGTCCTTTCACTCAGAAAAGCCGAGGATGTGATTGATGTGAACACTTAGAAGTTTTCCTAGAGCAGCTGTTGAGGTTGCTTTATGTGTGCGTTTGCTCATAATTATGTCAGTGGGTAAGAGAATGCAGCTGTAGCTAAGATCATAAGCAGAGATGAGGAAGGGCTAAGCAGCTGTTGTTCTGTAGGTGAGTCCTGTAGGTCCTTTTAAAGTGTACTGGAAATACAGCAAAGCTGTGTGGGTACAATGTGTGTGTGTGTGTGTGTGTATGTGTGTGTGTGTGTGTGTGTGTGTGTGTGTGTGTATGTGAAGTCAGTGATCGGTACAAAAAGAGAGGACCCTCTATCGCAACAGTACGCCTCGTGTTAACAGAAGCTGCTTGAACTGGGAAGGGAAATAACTGAAGCTGCGTCAGAGTGCTGACACCGTGCTGCCATCTTTTGGGCCTTGTTCCATTTACAAAAGGCTGACGTCAGTAAAAAAAAAGGATAATAGCTGCATATGAAATAAGAGCCGTAGACGCTGTTAAAGGAAAGCCACTTTATCCTGTCATTGTATTCCAACAATGAAATGTGTCCTCTGCATTTAACCCATACTATTGTAAAGGAGCAGTGGGCAGCTGCAGCATCCAGAGGGCAGTTGGGGGTTCAGTGTCTTGCTCAAGGACACTTCAACAAGAGCATGAATTAAATAGTGTTAACCTTCTTCCTTTTTTCCTTCTCTCAAGTCGGAATCAATTTATTGGCCAGTGTTGCTGTTACTATGTCTATTCTTATAGCCTGTGGTCGGAGGATAAGGATGCTGTGGAACCAGGGGACGAGGGGTTGTGGGATGTTGAAATGGTGGTTTCTTGATTATCTGATGGTGCTGATTTGCATTGAGGGCAGAGCTCAAGTCGATGAAGATAATTGAAATGCCAGGTTGCAAGTGATGGAGGAGGGAATGGTGGCGACATGCCACAGCATCCTGTTGTTTAGTCCTCTAGGTGGACCGATATGGGTCCAGTTGTGGACTGAGAGCTAGAAGGATGGTACACAGGATTATAGTATTGATCAGCAACGTTTGCTTTGTTATACAATGTAATAGTACGTTATAGCAAACTATACCTACATTAGTACTGCCCGAAATAAGACTCTTACCCTTCAGATGGGGGCAATTTATAATACGCACAAACATATCTTTGAGATATTCCCATAAGAGTGCAATTTTTGAACATGACATTTGTCAGTATATTAAGTTGTGATAATTTAGGATCACATGGAATAGTCTATAGTGGATTATCAGCTGTATCTACAATACAAAAATCCACAGAAAAGTACTTAAAAACCTTCAGAGAAATCACACACGTACACGATAAAATGATACACAGCACTTCATAATGCTCACCTCTCAAAATTGAGACAAAGATCAGATAATATATGGTTGATGATTTCATAATAGTCGCATCTTAAATGGGAGTGGGTGTTTAAGTTGAATACAAAGTTCCCCAGGGGCAGAATGACTCAGTGGGTAGAGCGGTTGTCCGGCAATCGGAAGGTTGCAGGTTTGATCCCCACACCTGCAGAGGCATGTCGAAGTGTCCTTGAGCAAGACCCTGTTTCCCTAACGGCTCTGCCCTGTGATGGATTGGCGACCTATACTGGGTTTGTCCCTGCCTTTCGGCCAATGAAAACTTAGATAGGCTCCAGTTCCCTGCAACCCGATTTCAGATAAGCCGTTGACAATGGATGGACAAAGTTCCCAAATAGTTCAGTTGCAGGCTACAGGTACAAGGACCAGGCTTTGGCAAATTATCACAGACAGCAGGTTTTGTATCCCCAAAATGAAAGACCCATTTAACACAAACACATGTCATTATGAGTGAACTAGCTCAATATGCATTATTTAGGGCAAGACATGTCTTTAACTGTTCCAATAGGCTACTGTAACAGCTAGTGACTGTACCAGTAAGGTCCTAAGATTCCCTAGATGTAAGCAGTTGTCGGAAAAGCTCACTATTGAGGTGGGATGTTTAAAAAGACATAACAGCAGGTATTTAATATATTTTTTAGAAATTTATTTGAAAAAGTTTTGTCAAATACAGAAAACCTAACACCTTACTGAGAAAAAACTTAAGTTATCCTTCACTGAATACTAATATAAAATGAGTAAGAAAATATATATGTTCAAATATAATGTATTTAACAAAAACAGGTCCATTTTTAGGTATGATTGTGTCTATCCTCCATGAAGTGGGGCAAGACACAAACTCAAATGGAAAAGTGGTAGTAGGGGGGTTGATGCCAGATGTCCTTCTTGACACCCTGCAGTGGGATTAAACCGGCAACACCTAACTTACCTTTTCCTGACATGCACAATCTATCGCCAAGTTACTGCGGCACACAAATAAAGACAGATGGAACCAATATCTCATAATTAGGTACTGGAACTTCAGGTGAAAACAATTATTATTCAAGTTTAAATGAATCTGTAACTACAATAGACATTTGTACTTTCACACTTCATATGTGTTCATTGCAATTTCCAGGGCACTTAGTGAATATGGTTCTGGATCATATAAAAATAACTAGGAAATTTAAGTCTCATGAAATGTACAAATACTTGATAAGCCCATCCGAAAGCCACAGTCATCTAACAAACCTACCTATGTGTTTCAAAACCATGCTCAATGAACAAAGAGGCTCCAACTGGCAGCTTCGGTTTCCTTACAAGTAAACTTCTCTCAAAAACCTAAGCTAACCGACAGCTTAATAAAGCCTTCATAAGTTGGAATCCGTCATTTAATTGAAACAACATAAAAAGGGATGACATCTGATAAGAAAAAAAGAGACATTCAAGTTCATTTGATAAATGTACTAGTTACGCCTGGTACTGTTTGGGGTCACGACTTTGAATCAGTTCTTTTCATAGAGAAAATGTTCGAACTGAAACAAAATTACTCTTGTACCTTAATCACAACATAAGCCATATTTCAGCCAGTACCAAGTACAGCATTGGCAAGCTCACAACATCCTATATTAAAATCAGGGTGTCCGTGACTATGATTATAGTCCACAATGCCCATCAGTCATCCGCCTCAAAGACCCTGTAACTTCCTGCCATCTCCAAAGTATTATGTTGGACAAGACCTGTGAAAACAGAGTAAACCTGGTCAGCCCTCTTTTCCACTCACAAATAAGGTGCGGTGAAGAACTTCCCCAAATCAGTTGTCAATAGTCAATGTTTGCATGCCAAACACAGACAATATGTAAAACAATTGATGCTGAAAAGTTGAAAGGTCAGTTTCTAACTTACAGTGAGAAGTATTGCAAGCTGAAGCTCAACATCTCAACTGCACTTAAGCAGCTCTTTCACAACCTAAGAAGAGAAAAACAACATCACTCCCCAGAACATGCATGTGAAACTTGGACAAAACACTCATGCAAATATTCTACAAAAACTATCATGCAACTCAAGCTGAAAGGGGGTTTTGTGAACCAATAGGATAAGGATAAGATTTTTTTTAATAACCTTTTTGGTGCCATTTCAATTTTTTAAACATTCTACATCACATTTACAAAATATATAAATTTGTAATATAGTGTTCCCGAGTGAAATGACTGGACCATTATTGTTTTTATTTGATTAAGAGTTGCATCACAGCCATATCAGGATTGTTTTGTACAGCTAATTTTGCTTGGAGAGGTACTCATAGCAGATTTTATACTTGAATGTGCTTGTTTTTGATACCAGGTTTTGGATGAATTGCATTGCTAAAATATTTTGTACATAAAAATAAAAATAAAACAATCTAATAAATGAGTGTTGGGGGTTAGTTTTACCTTCTTGTGGCGATCTTTAGGCTTTTAGAATCCTCTCTTCAGCGATTTTTTTCTTTTATAAAAAGCAGCCAGCATGACTTTGCATCAAAGTAAGACCCCTGCAAGCTTGATTTGAAATACTGAGGAAATTCAGTTATTTCAAATGCCTGAAGATACATGGTTCTTTTGGGAGCTTGAAGAGATATGCTAGCTAAAGGTTGTTGACAAAGGCAGCACGGTCACGTTCAACTGTCAAACAAGTACTTGGCAATACATCACTTCAAGAAATGATGGCTTTTTTTGAGGATGACATAACAGGTATCAGCTACATAAGTTTTGAGTACAGATACGATGATATAGCTTTTTAAACTCATGTCAATGTTATAAATAAATACAAGAATAACTCATTCACTTTTACTGATAAACTAAGAAAACAAGGATTACTCTCAAAGTGAAAGTATTCCTCCAAAATAACAAATGCAAAATACCATGTTTTGAATGATTAAAAGAAGAAATTAGGCTTTATTGAAACAACGCACTGCAGCAAAACATTTTGAAATATATTTAGTATCCTATTTAGCCAGGAGTACACAAGCACAATGCATTTGGGAAACTGCATGGCTTTAGAACATATACAATCGTTCTAAGATTATATACATAATATTGAGTTGGCTGCAGATTGCCTTAGAGGCTTGTGAGGATCGTTCACTAACCCTACAGACTTCACAACAATAGGAATTATCAGCGGTCATTTAGCCTGTAATTCAAATAGGTCAAAGTGTATGATTCGCAGGGGTGGCAAAACGAGAGGCATTTGTGGTAATCGATTTAATGTATTGAATGAAGTTTTAGAAGATTATGTGTATTTCAGACAGGATTTAGATTTGAAAAGCAAAAAACAAAATGCTTCTCAACTGCGGTCCTCAGGAACCACCAGTACTGTTCTGTTCTTTCTGGTATAGCAGCCATGTAATCACAACAGGTGAGTGTAGTTGGCTACCTGGTGGAACAGAAAACCAGCAGCACAGGTGGTCCATGACGACCGGGTTTGAGAACCACTGAATAAAGCATCTCTACGGGGAGTTTTTTTTTTCCTCGCCAAAACAACGCAGAGAACAGTATTTGGATTTGCAACTACACCTACGCTAGTTAGTGAAGTTACATTGAGCCATCAATCTTTTTTTGTCCTGCCATTATGTGTAAAAGCTAATCGCCACATTTACACCTTGTTAGGAACAACTAAAAAGATCATTAATAAACAAATAACACTAAATATTACTTTTTTTCCTTTCACGGTTATGTCACTTGGAGCTTAAACTACCAACTACCCAAGGGCAACATCTAAACAATGAAACTCTTTGCATTTACAAATTTCTGATGTACTGTGATACACCCACCGAAATGGTTTTCAAGTCCTTTAAAAAGTCAAAATAAACTTAAACATAAAAACGAACCAACAAGAAGGAAATTACTTTTGAAAAAGGTAAAAGTTTGTTACAATCGAAGACAGTTGCCAGGGCAACTCTACTAGAAGCCATTCAGTATCTTCCGTATGGGTGCTCTCTGTATGCTTTGTTTTGCCTGTTAGGGGTGGCTTTTCCCCCAGCCCCACTGTTGGACCATGACCCATCCCAATCGTCTTGAGCTGGAGGGATTTGAAGAAGAAAAATGTAGATGAAATGTTAATTCATAGACACAAGCAAAGTACCATCAGTAGGAAGTAGGCCTTTTTAATTTCCAGTCGGCTATCAGTAACTGCAGACTGTGAAACCGTGGTAAAGTAGAAAAGTTCAGGGTGAAAGCCTTTACTTTCTCACCCATTCATTACTCCCAGCACACAACACTAAGTAGGGTACTTGTAAGATGTAGTGTAATAAAAGGAGATTTTGGACTACTATAAAATCAACTTGATTTTCAGTTACATTGTTGGATTTTTTTAAAGGAACTGTGTAGTGAATATTTTTCAGTTAGAATTCAGAAAAAAACTGAGAAAATAGTGTTGTCTGTAGAGAAAATGAGGAGCAATTTTGGACACGGGCTTAGTCTTGCAAAAGGAGAACAAACATGCCCAAATATACTTACAATAAGATTCATATGTTGCTTCCTGGGACTCTCCATGACCATAATCATAGTATTCAGTGTCCCTGAGGAAAGAATTTGAGTGTCAATACAGTAGATCACCAAACCAAACTCCGTTTCAGGGAAAGATGATGAACTAGATTAAAAATAAAAAAACGCTGCAAAATTTGACTTACGCTGGTGCAGGTTGCTGACTATAATAGCCATCATAGCTTTCGTAGGAAGGCTCTGCATAAGGTTCTTCATATTGTGGCTGGAAAGAAGGGAGGAAAGTGTTACCAAGAGATAAGTTGAAACACTGTTTTTGCCACACGTTAGTAGTGGTTGTTCACTGTGAAGTGCTCTGGATACTAAATTTAAGGGCTATGTAAATGCAATCCATTATGACACATACTTTGCAATGCCTGAGTGGATCAGCATCCTAGGTTGCAATTGCATTGTGTACTTTTTAAAACACCTGTTTTTATGTTTCTCAGAGAGAAATCAGAAACTCAAAAAGATCAATGGGAACAACTTTTAAGAATAGGCTGGCAGACAGGACTAGAATAGCTTGGTGATCAAGATATAATAATAATAATAATAATAATAATGATTCCCTTATCAGTCCCACAAGCGGAAATTTGGATTTCTCTGCATTTTAACCCAACCTATTGCAAAGGAGCAGTGAGCTGCCAACATAGGACGACCGCTCTACCCACTGAGCTATGCCGCCCCAGAAATATATGTAACCACACTTTCAGTTTTTTTTTTAAATCAAAAGGACACATCTACTTACATATTCCTCATAAGGTTCGGCTTTAGGCTGTGATGTAGGAGGGAGAGCAAGCTGATGTTGGTGAGAAAGAGCCTGGGCTGGGAGCATTCTTGGTGCCCCTGCCGTTGATGGCCGTGAACGAGAAGCTGCACCTCCTCTGGTGGGTGTAGTAGGTAGTCCACCTCTACCACCTGGTGCCCCTCTAGGAGCTCCACCTCTTCCTAGACCACCCCGTGGAGCTCCACCACGAGGAGCACTTCCACGTGGGGCTCCTCGTGGCATCCCTCTCCCCCTATGCAGAATTCACAATATTAAAAATTAAAATCGTAAAATTATTTAAGATAATATAGGGAGGTAAAAGATGGAATAACCCAAAGTCTAACCTGGGTCCTGCAGCACCGAGTGGGCCACCTCTGCCCCTGCCTGGAGGACCACCTCTGCCCCTCCCTGAACTATCTTGGGCACCATTCAAGTAGTGGGGATCCATGTATGGCTCCTGCTCCCCAGGCTCCTGCAGACAAGGGGAAAAAAATATTATGAGCCACAAGCAATCCAATGGAGTAAAAAAATACACTCGAAAAAAGGGTTCTGAACACACTGGGATAAGGAACTTCTTCACTTCATCCATGGCATGGGCCATACGCAGATAGGCTTCTGGTATGGGGGCTGTGACTTCAATGAAAACATGCAGCTCCATGGCCAAGTGTGCATACTTGGCTTCACCACCCTTTCTCAATTCTTCCTCCTAAAAATTACATTAAAAAAAACTTTATCAGAAAGTTCTGTGTAAAAGAAAAGGATAACATTAACTCACTGTGACTTACAGTTGCAACCCTTGCCCCAGCATTACCTTATTCTTGTCCCTCATGGAGCCTTTCCCGAGGACTGAAATCTTGGCTCCAGTCTCTTCTTGGAGCCGTTTGATTGTGTTTCCTTGAGGTCCCAGAATCTTGCCAACAAAATTGACCTGAGGAAAAAATAGTTACAAGAATGGTTAATAGCCACTATATACTGCAATTCTCCAAAATGTCAGCATCTGAATAACAGTAGTTGGAGATTAAAAATACAGAAGAACGATTTACCTATATAGTTTTTCCGACAAATTATCTTAACACTGGTAAGTCACAGTAAAGGCCACGGACCAGCCATATTGAGTTCAGGTCCAGCCAAAGTCTCCAAATAAATGGATCCCCTCATCAGTCCCACAAGGGGAAATTTGGATTTCTCTACATTTTAACCCATCCTATTGTATAGGAGCAGTGAGCTGCCCCCATATGGCGCTCAGGGAGCAGCAAGGGGGTTCAGTGTCTTGCTCAAGGACACCTCAGAGGTGTTTTCTGCAAGACCAGGGACTACCTTGGTTTTGGGCTAGTGAGATTCACATGAGACTTACATAATACAACCCAACAAAGACTTACCCTCGGGTATTGCTTGGTAGGAATGAGCACACGCTCTTTTAGTTTGAGGTTTTTTGTTGCAAAAAGGTCCAGGTAAGTTTCCTTTTCCTGCTCTTTTTTGATGTCACCTTTCTGAACCCTTTCAATTTCTGTTGATAGACCAAACACCGTCAGTTAGAAACACACACACACGACAGATTATCAACCACAACAATTCACGTTATCTACAAATTACATGTTCAAGCATGGATGCAGTGCCCTAACTATAGCATGAAAGGTACAATTTGGGGAATTTCAAAAGCCATGGCAAATGAGGGCTAGAATACGAGCAAGTATCTGGGAAGTGGATCACTCTAAATGGGAAAATGATCACAATCAATGCCAATGTTAAAATATTAAATAATTATCATTGGCGCAATTGGTACACGGTGTGTGCCACGTGCATTGTGTGGAGCAAGGCCTAGTTTCATTGTTCGGTCTCGACGCATTCAACGTCTCACAAGGCCTCGGATGGGCCTTGTATCGAACTTCACCCTAGCCTTTGTGTGCTTATCTATAGCTTAAAGCGACCAAGCTATACAGCAAAAACCCTACCTGCAGAAATCAGTTTCATGGCGTGTGTGAACGACGAGTCCAGGCTGTCTTTTTCTGCAAGAAGCTCCGGAAGATACTTGCTGTCGTCCATTTTGCTTTTCTTTTGCGGCGGAACTACGGCGGGATCCGGGTTGTTCTTTGGATTAACTACACTCATCATGCGTCTTCTCGTTGAGTTGGCTAAACGCTTCTGAGTGTCACTGAGGCCAAAATTGAAAGTAATAAAGCGTAGATAGCCGACGAAAGTCAAATTTGGGCTATTTTTTGGTAGAGCAGAGGGTGACTGACTCTAACGTACCCAAGGTTTCTTTACAAGCCAGAGATGTCAGGAAGACACGCCTATTTTGTACCTCTGATTGGCTAGCGTTAACAAGTTACCGCTGGAACAGCGGCTACTAGCCAATAAGATGCAGGGTAGGACGGGTCTTTGTGAAATGCGGGTGGGATTTTTAGTGGGTCAGGATACAAGAATTTTATTGTCATGTGCAAGAACAACGACATTGTTATTGTGTCCGCCCCAAATGGTGCACACAGAGAATAGACAGAGAAGATCTATGACATATGAAATATCAGCAATGAAAACGTACAGACTCCACACACATTTTTAAAAAGCAATAAAGAGTTCAGTTGGTAATAAAGTACGACACAATCTATAGGGTGCAAAAACATCATCACCAAATGTGCAGTAAGCGTGTGGTGGAAAGATGGAGGGGCTTAAGGTGACATGTGAGTAAATATTGCAAGTGATGCAAGACCAAAGCCACAGCTTTTGGAAATAAGCTGTTTTTCAATCAATTTTATTCATGTGAAAATTGAACTGAAATAAATAGTTTTCCAGGGCATTTAATGTCTTTTATTATCACAAAGGTTGAATCAATCCATCTGGATACAAAGTGTATTGAGAATAATGTTTCATCACTCATACGTGTGAGATTATCAGTCTAGGCTGACCACAGGTAACCCCATCCTTATAAACAATGTAGTCGCATAATAACTGAAACCAACCGTGAGTCCATATCCAAATTGGCCATTGACTGGCTCAGTGGTAATGTGTACTATTCACAGAGGATTGGGGAATAGAGGATGGATGCCTAAGCTATCATCAATGATGGGCAATGATTCACACCCCATGCAGGATTACATTGCTACACTGGAGAGAGCTCCTTTAGGTTACTCCATCCAAGGTGTTTGAAGGAGCGTTTCCACAGGTCTTTCTTTCCCGCAGCTGTCAGACTCTATAATCAGCACTGCTACCCCAATAGACCAAATCGACAAATACGAAAAACTGGATTACATACCATTTAACTTCTGAGTCTATTTTTTCAGTTCATGCTCTGTATACTGTTCATATTTCCCTCTTGATTAAAATGCCTTTTTATATTATACCTCAGATTTTATGCCTCTCTGATTGTGCTTTCCACTTAACTGCTGTAACACTGTAATTTCCCCCTGTAGGACTAATAAAGGAATAGCTTATCTTATGTAATAGTTGCAATCACAGCATTGTAGGATAGCTACAGATGTACTCTTACCCCCCTCTCAAGGCCAGGGTCACTCCATAGCCTCCGACTTCCAAATCAAGCTAGCATTACTTCTATCAAGGATTTATCCATCTTCATCCTTGAAAGCATGCCCACTAGCCTTTAGTTTGGGGTAGACTGTGTAGAGTCCTGGGCTAAATAGCCTCGTCCTTTTCTAACACCGTCAGACAATCTGTCACCTTTTTCTTGAAACCATTACCAGGATCTTGTTTCAGGGTCTCAACTACATCCCAAACAGCATGCGCTCTACCATTGAACTACCACGGCCCCACTAATGAAATCAAGTTTCCTGTGTAAAGAAGCTATATTTAGTCATCATTGTACATACAAACAACAAAATTAAGGCCATACAATCTACATACATTGTAGGAATAATTCAATTTCAAATACTAATTTGAAAATAACCATAAAATCTGACCTTCAGAGATGCATGTTAAATGAATTTAGTGAAATTTTCACGTGAAAAATAACAAAACATTGAAACTCATTAGGCTTTCTGCCACAGTCATTAGAAGTCAGAACATCTTTATAAATGCTCTGCACTGAATTTAATTAATAACAATGGGATTTAATTAATAATGATAATAATAAATAATATCCTGCAGTCAAAAAAATACATATACATTTCACTTTGAATCATCCCCTTCTTCCTTAATCTCATTCCAACAGAGGGGTTACCTATAAAACCTTTGGATGTTATTTTTGTCCCGTTTCTCCTGGACGTCTCTTTAAAACTGAAGGTTATGTGATTGGAAACTTAAGTCAAGTCAATTGTATTTGTATTGCCCATTATCATAAATCAAAAATTGCCTCAGTCGAATTCAAACAAACACAACATCCTGTTCTTAGATCCTCACACTTGCTAAGGAACAATTCCCTCAATTAACATAATGTAAATCTAAGGTATCAATTGGATTCACCCCACTAATCAAAAGAGTTTAGAAGAGAGATTTGTATGCACATCCATAATTTGAGGTATTCCCTGCAGAATGTTCCTCTTTGGAAACAGTTCAATGGGCCAATGGCCGGCCCAACTTTAGAGAATCATCATCAGTGCTTTTGATAAAATGACCAATCTACACAGGTATAAGACGGCCAAGTTTGTAGTTCAGTTCTATTGCAACATAAGTGTGATCTTCCACTGACTGTGTTCTTAAATGTCCACAATAACAAATATCTCAGGCTTTTCTATATCATGGATCTGCATTGCAGAGTATGTGATTGCTTTCACTTCAGTTCCCTGGAAAAAAAACATTCCAGTTTTAGAAAAGGAATTTCAATTGCTTTCTATATCTTTCAATATATATTCCAAGTTTTTGAGTCAATTTCATCTGAACGGTCACAAAAACACAATATGAATTTGATCCTGTTCTATACTAAACCTTAAAATAACTGTTAAGTTTTGAAAAAATTACGCATAAATATCAATCTACAGCGACTTGCCATGTGACATAAACAGGCTTATATTAGGGTATTGATAATAATGACGGTTTTACAGAACAGGACAAGCCAAACAGATGCAGAGAAACCAGTTTTGTCTTCTTTTTTTTAGAAAATAAGATGCAATCATTCCCTTTTGCTTACCTGTGGATGCTTGCTCAAATTGAATTCTTCACCCCAGCTTTGACAAACAAGAGAAAAAGGGTATCAGAAGACAGCCATGGGAAAAAAAGTTATTAATTTATGACGTGGCTTAGACTCATGTAGTACTAGATAGTAGTTTACTTTCAACTAAAAAACTTTCAGAAATGGCCTATATTGTTTTGTCTACCTTAGAAATTCTGTGCCCAACAGTCTAAAAATTCAACAAACTTTACTTCAACTTTACTTCATTCCAAAGTGCCACTAGCATGAGAAGTCTGATACCTGGTTAATGCATAACTGTTAAAGTTAACCAATACAAATGGATACATATCTATCATAACCCCACATTTAAATATCCTAATGATTAATATTTAACACCAAATTATTTGATAATTAGAAGCTTTTCCACCAATGATCACTGCTGCCAGAGGCTCCTGCTAAACTTACCCAATGGAACGAAGCCTGAAGTGCCTCCTGTCAATCTGTAACACTTTGACTTCCTAAGGGAAATAATAATTATAAATATTCAAAGAATAGCATTAGAATGGAATAACTGTCATTCCATATTCCTTCAATCACCCAATAGCTGAGGTGAGAAACCCTTGTGATACATATTATGACATGTTTTTGGCAAAGCTGCATTCTCAAGTGGAATAAGATTATCCGGAGACTATTAGTTACTGTTCAAAGAGGAGACACTGTAGATATGTATCCATCTCTAAATGAACTTAGAATAAAAACAAGGTGATGAAATTACTTACCCTGGGAATGAAGAACAAATCTGCACTAAACTTGAATAACCAATCATCTAGGAAGTGGAAAAGAAGCGATTCCATGTCTTCACCTTTCCAGACGATATGTGGAGGAAAATATTAATGAAATAGTTTTTATATAATCTAGAGTAGTAATAATAGTACATAAAATAACAGTGAAACACTTCTTAAATTGTTTCATGCAAGGCTAGTAGGAAATAACCAAGGGCCATTCTCTGTACAGATGTTTTTAAGAGTAAATGTCACCTTCTGACTCCACTTCAACAGTATCAAGAGGTTCTACTGTCTCTGTGTCCGTCATATAGCCAAACATGCCCATGGCAGATTGCTCAAAAGCTTCTTCCAGAGAATTTCCCCAAGAGTGAATTCTTGAAACAGAGATTAGATAGATAAGACGCATCAAAAAGACACATAAGCAAGAATTATAAACATTGTGCGTGTTTTGACATTGAATGCCCAACTGGAACTGATAATGACAATGGAGAGGTAGACTCATCTACTAAATATTCACTCACTGTACATCAGCTGTGTGATCCAAATCTGAAAACAGGTCAAACAAAATGTGTATGATTACAAGATAGAGCAAACCTGTTCAGTGCATGGCCACCTCATGACTTAATGGTGACTCACAGAACTTAATTTAGGTAAAAATGAAATCATATTCAAAGTAAATATAAGCCTATATGGCTAAAATCGGGCAAATTAAAAGAGTTAAATGATGTAGCACATCAGTCTACTTAAAGAGTGGCTTCACAATAAGCAAGTAACAAGTAACTTCTGCTACGTCTTTTAGTTATCCTAGCATACAAGTAGAGGCTCACATTCGTATTTCTTGTTGATTGCTGGGTATCTTGACTTAGTTGCCTTTTGCTCCTCTGTTAGATCAAGTTCACGGTCATCCATTTCACATATAATGTTTAAAATTAATTAAGATGAACAAATACGATCTGTAATATGCAGTTGCGACGAGTCACGATCCAGGAAGTAATTCGTGTTTTCTTCCGGTGACAGATTCCCGTCAATTTTAGCGCCGTTGATTGGCCAGTCGCATTCTAGAGCATTCGCGCCATAGCGAAGCTGTGTGGGTTGTTCTCAACGTTGTCCAGTAAATTATTGTTCTTTTTGGCATTTACCGTTAAACTACGACACCATGGCCGACAAAGAAGGTAACCATTATTTTATTTGTCTGTATTAGATGACTCAGAGTATTTTCTTTCAAAAACGAAAACAGACCGGTCGTGTTAAGCGCGCCATCCCGCATCCTCATTGTTCGTAAAGTAACGATACTAACCAATCTTAGCAATTAGCTGACTGGATAGCAAGAAGATGCTAATGCAAGTGGTACTTTGGTGGATTCTCCGTGTCGCCTCAAACAAATTACGTCTAAGCTCCACGGTTGCTTTATGAGGCACAAATTGGTTGTATGTGCAGCTATGTAGAATTGAAGTGAGCCAGCTTGCTAGCGGGGTGCCTCAAAAGACCAGACTTGGCTTCCGTTGAAATCGATGTCCAAGATATACCTTTGAATACCATCACCAACATATACTAATTTGTTGCTTTCTATTGACAATAACTGTATAGCTGCGTTCGACGATGCCGTGGAGGAGAGGGTGATTAATGAAGAGTACAAGATCTGGAAAAAGAACACCCCCTTCCTTTACGATCTGGTCATGACCCATGCCCTGGAGTGGCCCAGTCTTACTGCCCAGTGGTTGCCCGATGTCACCAGGTGAAGGACCATTATATTTTGTGCCAGCATTTACTAATTAACCAAACCATCAAATTATGCCATGTGATTAGGCTTCCTTTGGTAGCCTGTAATTGAATTCTTCGATTGTAAAGTATATGTTTACTGTTTTCTCTCACATGACAGACCAGAGGGGAAGGATTACAGTGTGCACAGGCTGGTTCTGGGAACACACACCTCTGATGAGCAGAATCACCTGGTGATCGCTAGTGTACAGCTTCCAAATGATGATGCCCAGTTTGATGCCTCACACTACGACAGTGAGAAAGGAGGTAAGGAATTTATGTTGATTAGAGAAAATTCCCAGTATTTAAATCTTAAACGTACATTTATTTCCAATAGAGTCCGAGATTTAATGGAATAAGCAACTTGTGATGGATGACCTGTTAAATGAATATACAAGGACAGCTTTATACTTTGGAGAAGGTTTTTAATTATGTTTGAGTGAAGTTCTGTCAGCCATATTATTTTCATTTATAGTCAAAAATAGCTGTAACAATAAGTGATCCACATTGAATCTGGTTTCATCAAGGGAGAGATCATTTTGTACAGGGGCTTGTAGAAGTGTCCTTAATTTAAGACACTGAGACCCTAACTGCTCCCTGTGTGCTACAGCTGCTCACTGCTCCCATACAATAGGATAGGTTAAATGCAGAGTACAAATTCAGTTGTATGTATGTAAATAAAGTTTCTTATGTTTGTTGTGCCTTGATCCCAAAATATTGAATAGATTACCCTAGCTAAAAAATTAAAATTATTGCAAGCTGTAAAATTGTGCTAGTCAATAAAAGTTAAAAAGAAAAATATGTTATTGTAAGTTTGTCACTTTCAAAATCAATATGAACTGTGCATGATAAGTCTTGATGAGAGGGGCTTTTGGTGGTGTAGGGGGTTAAAGCGCTGTTTAGCGCATCTCTGCATCATGCAGTTGGGTGTTCAAATCCCGGCTGTGCTGTTTCCAACCACAGCCGGAGGTCCATAGTTAGTGGGGTAAATTGGCTAAGCCTCACATGGGAATAAGAGTTAGGTTGGATAAAAAGTATTCCAGGTTTCCTAGTGCCCCCCTCTGGGTCATTCAGTGCTCTTGCTTAAGTGAACGGGACAGTATTCTTGCTTCATTCTCCTCTAATAGCCAAGCACTGTGCTTTCCCTGTGAGAATGTGATGTGTGAAATAAAGAGGGCTAGTTGTCATGTGACTTGGAGGAGACACATGCTACGGCTTCCTGTCGATGTTCTAGAGGGGCATCAAAGTGACAGATCTAGCCATAGGCATCTAGCCATAGGCAACTCCGGGAATTCGGGTAGGAAAAAGGGGGATAGGATTTAGAAAAGAAAAAATAAGTCTTAATCATGAATGTCATAAATATTCCTGGTTGAAACAACTCCAGTCAGGTATCAAACATCATATTACTGTCACCACTAGTATCATTACCATTAGCATATTCTGCTGATATTCATACCCAGTTTAGGATTAAAGGATTTGTATGGTTCTTGAGGTATTATGGTCATCACACTGATCTGATTAGCACTTACCTACAGTCATCTCTTCTGTAACCCTGGTTTCATCGTTTTTCTTCCATTTATTTATTGCAGAGTTTGGAGGATTTGGTTCAGTGAGTGGTAAAATAGAGATTGAGATCAAGATTAACCATGAGGGGGAAGTCAACAGGGCTCGCTACATGCCTCAGAACCCTTGCATCATTGCCACTAAGACGCCCACCAGTGATGTACTGGTCTTTGATTACACAAAGCACCCTTCTAAGCCAGGTGGGATAACATTCAATAAATATTTTTAATTGCGATGTACCCTTTGACTACATGAGTTCTTATTTTTTCATTATTTACCTTTTTTTTTTTTTTTTTTTAAATCTAGACCCCTCTGGTGAGTGCACTCCAGACCTGCGTTTGAGGGGCCACCAGAAGGAGGGCTATGGCCTCTCCTGGAATCCAAACCTGAGTGGTTGCCTGCTCAGTGCCTCTGATGACCATGTAAGTGTATGTTACTCTCTCCAGTTAATGATTTTTAAAATTAATTTCCATGTTTTTACACTTTCACTAAAGTGTTTTTCAACTTTTCTCCTTTACAGACAATCTGTCTTTGGGACATCAGCACAGTGCCCAAGGAGGGGAAGATTGTAGATGCGAAGACCATCTTCACAGGCCATACTGCTGTAGTGGAGGATGTATCTTGGCATCTTCTACACGAATCTCTCTTTGGCTCTGTAGCTGATGACCAGAAACTAATGATGTAAGCACCTCCCATTTGACAATGAAGTTTGCTAAGGTCAAAGATAATTAGTGAGAAGCTAAGACGTTGTTCTTTTCTTGCATGCCTTTCAACAATAATTTATTTGCCTGCATACAGTTGGGATACGCGATCCAATAACACCTCCAAACCCAGCCATGCAGTGGATGCCCACACTGCTGAGGTCAACTGCCTGTCTTTCAACCCCTACAGCGAGTTTATCCTGGCTACTGGCTCAGCAGACAAGGTACTGTTTCCCTAATAATGCTACAGGATCTGTTGTGTTATTTTCTAAATTGAGATTAGCTTAGTGGAAACTAAATGAGATGTTTGATATTTTCCTTTTAGACTGTGGCCCTCTGGGACCTGAGGAACCTGAAGCTAAAACTGCACTCCTTTGAGTCGCACAAAGATGAGATCTTCCAGGTAAGAAGGGAGCTCCCAGTGTGAAAACCACTATCCTATATTTGTTATATAGTTTTTCATAGCCTAATTTAATTCAGTATTCTGTGAGGCCATGGAAAGCTTTTTAATGGTGGCTTTTTGATTTGGTCATTTTAGATTTAGAGTACATGCTATGTGGGCTCTAACCTTATTGCACCATCCCAGATTTAATTTTGGTTTGTGTCCTTTGTTGCGTGTCATCTTGTCTGTTTACTGTGTTCCTCCACTATACTATCAATAATAAAAGCTTAAAATAAAATAAAAAGTACAGCGTTAATTTGTCATAGTAATGTCCTACTTTTCTCTCCCCAACAGGTTCAGTGGTCTCCCCATAATGAAACCATCCTGGCCTCCAGTGGAACAGATAGACGATTGAACGTCTGGGACCTGAGTAAGATTGGTGAGGAGCAGTCACCTGAGGATGCTGAAGATGGCCCTCCTGAGTTGCTGGTGAGTCATCTGAAATAATTGTTTGTCTATGAAGAGTGAAAGAATGCATTTTTTTAAGGTTAATCCTATACCTCTTTAATATCAAACCAAAATCCTGGATTTTCATCAGGACTACAGCTTAATATCAAAGGATCCATAACTCAAAATTACAGGATTTCTGTCCAGGGTGCAGCACAGTATTTTCTTTTAATTGTGTCTGTCTGATGGGTCCAACAGAATTAAATCCTCTCACATAATCATTGCATGAAAGATGCAACCAATGAAATTACATATCTGCTTTCCATCAGTAACTTTAGGGAAGAGTTTTGCATGCGTGTGGCCTCCTTAATTCTCTGCACTGTTGCTACAGTTATCCTATTTAATTTTTTTAATAAAGCATAAGTAGGATTTTCTTTAAAAATATTTTTAAAAATTGGGTCCATGAATGTTCTAGCTGTATTTGAAAAAGTGCCTTTCCAGGGAAACAAAAGTGAAATCAATTCAACAGTCTGGCAGATAACTAAGGAAAATCCCTGGATTTTGGTATAACAGAGACTTTAAGATGCCTTTTGTCATCTCTCTCTCTAGTTCATCCATGGTGGACACACGGCCAAGATCTCGGACTTCTCCTGGAATCCAAACGAGCCCTGGGTCATCTGCTCAGTGTCAGAAGACAACATCATGCAAGTTTGGCAGATGGTAAGAGCCTAGATAGGCAGTATTTCAGACAGATGATCAGATTTATTCAACTATGAGTGAGAATAATATTTGTAAAATCTGAACAAATAAAAAAATGCACACTTAAATAAATAATTGTGATGTTTATATGCCTTTCCTATGGCACTAGACCTCAATTTTAATGCAAATGGACTATTGCTATACCCTTCTCAGGCTGAAAATATCTACAATGATGAGGACCCAGAAGGAGCAGCAGATACGGAGGTCCAGGCGTGAGTGGAACGTCTCTGACTCTACACTTCTCTTTTGAACACCTTGGATCAAAACGGCTCCATTATTCATGTACCGGAAAGAAAATCAGTCATTTCTTTTTAAAACAGTTTGGGCTAATTTTGTAGGGATATAACAACAAAAATGGTGCATTGCCATCATATAATGTTGTATTTATAAAAGGACTGTTTTAGTCAGCCCTCTCCATTTTTATGAATAGGTTGGAGATCCTCATCAATATACATTTCTACAGTGGATTTTTTTTAAAGGTGTACATAGGTTTTCAGTTTTCTTGCTTGACTTCCATCCCTTGTATATGTTTCCAAATCGTATGTGTAATATTGTTTGTGTTTTCTTTCTGCGCAGTTGTCTTTCTATGCTGTATCTGATTCGTCATTCTTTGCGAGTGTTCACAATAAAATTATATTTGCAGTATATGCATATCCGCCTTTACCTTGTTGCACTGCATCTTGGTGGTCAAATCTGTATGTTAGTCTATAGTTTAATAAGGAAAATGAATAAATACATCTCATATTTGGATTAATAACTTGAAATTACACTACAAATTGAGAACGTAACTCGGTAGGCATCCTTGTATGTAAGCACACTAAAGTGCCATATGTTGGTCTGATGTAGAGATTATTTACTCGAAGTACAAAAACATGTAAATCCTCTTATGCAGTAGCTTCACTGGATTCCTCTGAGCCTCTGCAATGAAAATACAGAATGATGGAAGTATATTTTCCATATTGATGTCAATAAGTTATAGTAAAATATATAGAATTAAATCATACCCGAGGGAGTCCAGCTCTTTTAAAAGGCCAGACTTAAGTTTCCCCAAATCTTCATTTGATTTGCTTTGAATCTGAAATTCTCTCTTCAGTTCCTTAAGTGTCCCCTCCAATGCCTCCTTAGTCTCCTATTGTGACAGAAGAATAATGCTGTTTTATATTTTTCACACGGGGGATGAGATTTATAATGACCTTTACCTTTCCACACCTTGTACTGTGCAATCCTCTCCTCCCGATCTGTCTCCATCAGGGCTATTCTCTCCTCCAGACAGGATCTCTGCAGTTCCAGGTTTTGGATTTCTTCTTTGAGGGGCCCTATATGGACCTTCAGGTCTTGTCTCTGTGCTTTGCTGTTCCTCAGGGCCTCCTCTCCAGCCTGCTTCCTCCTCAGCAAAGCCATGAGCCGGGGCTCGTACCAACTCTCCAGTGTCCTCATGCTGCAGCTGAGTTGCCGTTGTAGACTGAGGGAGGCCCGGCGACAGTGGCTTACATCACTCATGGTTCTCAGCCTGCAGGGCCTATTGGCCTGCTCTCTCAGGCTTCTGAGCTGGTCCTGATGGGTCTCTTGAAGCCGGGACAACTCGTGAGTCAGACTTTCTATGCGTGCTTTTAGCTCCTCCTAAAAACGTGGGTATGACCAAAAAAAAACAACAGGACAATCAGCCCAAACCACAGCTACTGACCAAAAGGTGGTGCCTCTCAAAGGAAGGAAATCACTTCACATAATCCGTAAAGCCCCACCATTGTAAATGAATCAAGGTGTCATGACATTTGAACAACTAGCTGTTACCTGTGTGACAGCAGATTGGGCCACCTCATACTCCTTATCTGCTAGTATCACCTGGTTCTGAATGCATTCTCTGGCAGTAATAAACAGCTTCCTCTTCAACCGTTGCACATCTTCATATACAGCGATGTAATCAAGCTGCATCAGGGTAAGGAGCCTCTGTGCTGCTCTCAGCTTTCCCCTCAGGTGTTCGATGACTTGCATCATAGGTTTCTGCATCTGGAGAAACTCTTGCACCAGCTCGCCCCTTCGCACCTGTAGATGAAACACTTCCTGGATGCACCGAGTGAAAAGGAGTCCCAAGCTGTCCAGGTCTACCTGCATAACTGTGTGCAAATGGATCGGTTCATCGACGCAGCTTTGTTCCAGGTACTTTGTGTCACATGTGTTTTCTGAGTCAACCGTCTCAGAGGCAGCATAGCTGGATTCAGGGTCAAAGATCGCCTCCACAAATCTAAAATCAGCATATGAGACATCTGCAGCTGCTTGGCCATTCTCGTCCCAGGAGTCCTTACCCATTCTGTGGGCCTC
The DNA here is from genome assembly GCA_900302585.1 of Regalecus glesne. Taxonomy (NCBI): domain Eukaryota; kingdom Metazoa; phylum Chordata; class Actinopteri; order Lampriformes; family Regalecidae; genus Regalecus; species Regalecus glesne. The sequence continues at coordinate 29,870 of OMLC01042105.1, forward strand.
CATCATCTGCTTAAACACTAGATATGAAAAGAGTAAGATAATGTCGCTTGATCAATATCAATGGCCCCTAATGAATAAATATCAAGGCGTGAGTTTCAAATCCAGTCACTGTGATCTAATCAGTTGCTGTATGTAAATTAAACCGAGAGTTTCAGCAGTTAAATGGCCAAAATACAGTGACAATGAGATTGTCTTTCTAAGTCTGTAAAACCCATCAACAAGGACATGGAAGAAAGTAAGGCGCACACACACACACACACACACACACACATACAAACAGGCTTTGTATTGTCATGCAAAATCAATGTACATAGCACTTTTAAGAACCGCATACACCTCTCAGGAACAACTCTCATCTCTACTTACCCTAGATGACAATCCAGATGAATGGCAACACCAACAGGTCGAGGCAACTTTGGGAAGGAACAACTCACTTCTCAAGCCTCGAGCAACTGTGCTGTGGTGCCTGTAACCATACAAACAGAGGTACACTGTGTGTTTATTAATAACGTGGGAGGCTGGGTGGAAATATTATCTCGAGCCTCCAGGGAGAGGTCCTCAAAAGCCCCCCACATAGTGTCACGCTGTGTCAACAGTCTGACCAGCAGCTTCAGGCTACATGCAATAGCTTACACATGGCCGGACCAGGATGTGAGCCAGTGCTAGAGAAGGAGCTGGGGTATATTTAGAGAACTTTAGACCCTTATTGTGAACTTTTCGATAATCTTGATCACACATTTAGTTTCCGACTATGAGCACAGACATATCTGTAGTGCTCATCTAAGATGCGTAGTTCCTGTCAGAATGGTATCTACAGTGAATAGTGACTGCACGTCTCCTCAGCTGCCTTGAGCTTTTGTTTGCATGGTAAATAAATTGGCATCAGAATGGAGAATTGGAAGCTGCTGTGAAGTTTCATACGGAAAATAATTCTGATGTGGGGCATGTGTGCAGTAAATTGGATGCCTGGTTTGGGTTGAAACATGTTGCATGTCTACTACCTTGCCTTTTTGTGCTCTTTATAACTGAAGGCACATCTAAGCTATTATCAAACTTCACTTATATAATGAAAATCAGCCCTCGTTTTCCTTTTTGTGGACTTTCAAGCCTTTCTTGGAAGCACGCAGGCCATTTCCATAATGGGAGTCAAGTCGAAAGTAACCGAAGATTCACTTTTCTCTATTTGGGCATAAATCTTCATTGGCAACACACCCAGATGCATTGTGATAATGAAAACAGCATGGATCTGCATTTGCGTATATTGCTTTATTTTGAGGTCAATGCGACATAAATCTATCGAAGGTACAGGTGACTGCAGTGGGAATTAACCCCAAACTGATGACACTGATAGTGTCATCCTCACATTTCAGCACATGTGGATAGACATAGGACAGATCCAGGGAATGCTTGACAGTGAGTGCGTATGGGACTGTTATACTGGGGGGGGGGCATTTTCTTGGCATGTTTGGTTACACTTGTCCCCTTAGAGGAAAGGCTCTCTGTACTAAATCAATAAAAAACTTATTCTGGGTGATCAACCTTATCCTATGGTGAGACATTTATATCCTGATGGGAGTAGTCTATTCCAGGATGGCAATGCCCACATTCGCAGGGAGCAAGGGGTTACTGAATGATGTAAATCCCGTGCTATGGCCTTCACAGTCACCAGATCTCAACCCAGTGCAACACCTATGGGAGATTTTGGACTGATATGTTCAACAGTCTCTCCATCACCATCATCAAAATATTAAATGAGGGAATGTCTTGCAAGAATGGTGCTCCATCCGTCCAGCTGAGTTCAGAGACTTGTAGAATCTATGACAAGGAGCATTGAAATTATTCTAGAGGCTTGTCGTGTACCAAAACTTCAGTAAGACACTTAATGTTGGTTTTTCTTCTCAAAGCGTGTCAAAGTGTTCTTGAGCAAGATGCTGAACCTTAAATTGGTTGGGACAACAGATGAAAATTAAAATGTTGACTAAATCTGGTGAACTTATTGTCTAAATGTTCATTAATATGTACTGTCCCTATAAATTATATTATTTCTGCATACCTTCATCAGCAGTGATTGTTTGTTGCACTCTTGTACCGCTAGAGGGCGACGTGACGCCGGGCGGAGTGTGGCACCATCACTCCTCACCTGAGTTTGGAGGTTACAGGTGGGTACGGACAACAAGCATGCCACCTCCCTCATTTTCCCCAAACCAGCGAAGCGTTCACAAGTAGGAGGACATCAAGACAGGACGTCTCTTAAGTTTTGTTTTCTTCTCCATCGTCTTTACTTGTTGTCAACCCCCGGACGGATCTAAGTGATTGTGAACAACAACAAAACTTTCCGGTCCCTTCCTGAAGAGTAGTTTTTCTTCTTCTTCTTCGTCTTCACTCCCGTGGAGATGTTTTACCTGAGGTTTGACTCCGGATGGTGAGCGGAAGGGTTTGGAGAACAGCGTGGCTTCAGATGGAGAACTTCATGAGGGGAAACCAACCCATCTGGATCGTAAACGTTTAGCCAAGGTATGGTAAACCGTTTCGTCTTCCTTTCAGTGTCTGCTGTTTGATACCGGTCCAGCCCGTTCTGCCACTAGAACAGAGTAAGAGAAACTGTGTGTGTGTGTGTGTGTGTGTGTGTATGTGTGTGTGTGTGTGTGTGTGTGTGTGTGTGTGTGTGTGTGTGTGTGTGTGTGTGTGTGTGTGTGAGAGAGGGAGAGAGAGAGAGAGAGAGAGGGGGTGTGTGTGTGTGTGTGTGTGTGTGTGTGTGTGTGTGTGTGAGAGAGAGAGAGAGAGAGAGAGAGAGAGAGAGAGAGAGACTGTGTGTGTGTATGTGTGTATTTGTGTGTCTTTATTTAGTTCTTGCTGTGTCTGATGTTGAGAGTGCATTTCC
>OMLC01042106.1:4110-15594 GCA_900302585.1 Regalecus glesne
CTAGGGACAGGCAGACAGATAGACCTAGGGACAGGCAGACAGATAGACCTAGGGGCAGGTAGACTGGCAAAATAGATTAAAAGCGGAAAGTCAAGTCGCCACAGTCCAAACAGGTGAACTGGTCTGATGAGGGACAGACTGGGAGACTGAACTAAACTGGGAGACTGAACTAAACTGGGAGACTGAACTAAACTGGGAGACTGAACTAAACTGGGAGACTGAACTAAACTGGGAGACTGAACTAAACTGGGAGACTGAACTAAATTGGGAGACTGAACTAAACTGGGAGACTGAACTAAACTGGGGAACTGAACTAAACTGGGAGACTGAACTAAACTGGGAGACTGAACTAAACTGGGAGACTGAACTAAACTGCGGGACATCACAACATTTTGCCCACTGTTCCCAGATAAAAACGCCTCCACCCATATTAAACTAGCCTAAACATGGAAGTGGAAGTTATTATCTCTGATTTGAAAAACAGCCCATTGAAGGTCCTTTGAGAAACCTGGTCCATAAGAGACTTGAAAAGTGTTGCATTATCTGAGCCACCTACTACATGCTGATACACACATTATGGCAACTCTCTTGTAATATAAGTTGTATTGTGTCTTGTTTTATTTTTCATTGCAAGCATCTTTGCTACCATCGAGGTCAAGAAACTCAAAGCCCCCGATGTGAAGAGCCTGAATGTTGTTTTAGTCACAAAGACAAATCCTGCGTAAGATTTCCCACTTTATACCCTTCACTTCTGCTTCAGGCCAATATTTGGTTAGATTCTATTCATGGCCTTAGAATGTAATTTCTATAATTGTCAGTAAGTTTGTTTTTATCCAGTCATCCATCCATCAATCACTATCTATCCATCCATCTGTAGACCTATTTAGATATCTATGTGTCTATGTAAAAGAGATATTAGGACAATTGTTGATCAGAATTGGTGCAAACTGATGTTCAAGATCATTTTCTTCTTAATCATGAGTGTGTTTATTTGCTTTAGGACAAATTGTGACAACGCGTCTTTAAAAGACTTACAGAAAGAACTAAACCAAGGAATCCAATACAGCTGCACGGAGGTGACTGAGTGAGTACAGACAATGGACTGTATGTGTGTTTGTCAGAGTGCTTGCATGCACATTCTCTCTAAGGACATTCGTGTCCTCACACATTTTTCTTTTCTATTACTTTAGAGCCAAGATCGAGAGCTGCATCGCTGACCTAAGCACGCCGTGCGGGGCCTGTTGGTGAAGAAGTGCACTTTGTAAGTGATGAGCTGTAAAGCTGTTGGACGAGAAATGTTCCAACAAAAAGGAATCATTGATTGTATATACCTTGTAAAAATTTACTGAGAGCGCCACGTTCTAGATTTTTACCCAATGTGTTCTTTATGTGTAAAAATCACTTTTTTTATTATGGAGTAAAAGGGATCAATGTGCTGTAAATGTCAATGTCAATGCTGCAATAAAACCCATTTGAATGTCTCAAACTTGTTGGGGTTCAGTGGAATTTGAATCATTTAAAATGAAAATGCCACATAGTCACCCCCCTTGTGAGGTGTTCCAGGCACGTCCAGCCGGGAGTTGGCCACGGGATAGACCGAGACCCAGGTGGAGGGATTATGTCCCCACACTGGGCCTGGGAATACCTCAGGATCCCCCATTCAGAGCTGGTGGATGTGGACAGGAAAAGGGAAGTTTGGGCTTTCCGACCAGAATTGCTTCCTCTGCAAGACAGCTTGAGAAAAGTGGTTGATGGGTGAAAATGTTATCATGAGCTGTCAGTGTGAAGTTTTGTTTTATTTGACTAAACTGTCAAAATGTTGGCCTGGATAAAACAGTAAATGTGATGTTTGTACAGGATCAATATCAAATGCGGAGGTCTTCTTTCAAGGTACTTGTGTGTGTGTGTGTGTGTGTGTGTACATGCAACTCACACAGGGTGTTGTGGTACATCTAGTGCAGTAGTCAGAGGGAACGTGCATGCTTGCTCCTCGCTTGTCTGCTTTCTAACCTCTCGGTTACAGCTTACTGCTGCTGGCGAGCCCCTGTGGTAAACAAAGAATCAGTCCAGTGTTAGTCTCCCCCCACCAGTATATAGGCTCTCCTTCATCAAGAACTCTGCCAGACCTCCTCGTAGCCCCACAAATGGTAACTGGGGGCCTTGCAGCCTCAGGCTAACTTGGTAGGAGATCTCAGTAGTCCCTTGAGGCTGTTTATGGCCAACCGCTACCCCACTGCCTTTTGAGAAGTCTAATGAGACGAAGGCTAGGGAAGCTCACCTTGAGAGAAAAGTAATGTGCTGGTGGCCCACATGAGGCAGTTCTTCGATCGTCTGGAGTTTCCAGCAGCCTCCTGGACTTGGGGAGAAATAAACCTCAAGGAGAGCAACAGAGGGGTCTCTCTCCCAAGACCGACAGCTGTGCAATGGATGTTTTCTGTACAGAATAAAACACTATTTATAGCATACAACATCGAGACAATGACATAATTATGATGGAATTATAAGATATAATAATATTAAAAACTAACAATAACCTCCTTTGTAGGAACAGTGCAAAATAATGAACATTTAGAATGTGACATAGCAGCTTAAGCCACCAGGTTCATTTTCAACAAATGGAGATTCCATCAAGTGTCCTTGAGTAAGACAATGAAACAAACCCCAACTCTTCAAGCCCTGAGATAGAACCATGACCCATCCAGGGTGTCTCCCCGTCCCTCAGCCAGTGAGCTCTGGGACAGACTCCCAGTATGAGGAACTTTGAAAAGGCCCCAAACTGATGAGCCACCAGGTGGGTTTGGCCGTAATCCCCAACATCTGCAGTGAGATGGAATGGTGACCTTGTCCAGGATGTTTCCCCACCATTTGCCTAATGAGTACTGGGCTCCAGCATGGCCCTACGGCCCAACTGCAGTTAAGCAGTTGATAATGAATGGATTAGTGATCCCCAAAATATGAAGAAAAATGTATGTGTGTGCACCCCAAGTTTCTGCCATGTAATTACAGGACTGTCTCTAGACAAACGAACATGACCTGCAGCTATAATACTGGAAATCACGAAAAGAGGTGAATCAGTTCAACTGGATCAGAAGTTTATTCAGATACGTTTCATCACTCAACCTGGTGACTTCTTCAGTCATAATTGACCTCTGATCCAGTTGAACCGATTCAGTTCTTTTGTGATTTCCATACCTGGATTATTGAGCAAGCATCAAGATATAATACTGGAAGTACCAGCCAACTAATTTTGTCCTTTTCTGTTGGTATGTCAGTTTCTCTCCCACTAAAACCTTACAGTATCACTAAGCATGGCGATTCACGCTTATTTCCCATCTCAGGAGAAAATGTTCGTTCCTTCCCCTGATGAAATGACCTATAGCGTTATTACTACGCGTTGTGCTGCTGAGTCACCAAAACTCTTCTGCCAGGTACTGGCGGTGGAGTTTGGAGGGCAATCTAAACTGGGTAGTTTCCGCTGCTTCATTCCTGAAACACGCTAGCTGAGTCAACACTTGTGAGAACGTCCATCATGCTTTGGGGAATCCGTGTGTAGATAAGGCCGCGGGGCGGGGTGTGACCTCCACAGGGCGACGCTCACCACTCGGTAGCTACTGATGACGTCAGAGCGACGCCTTCTGCGCCGGCTTGTGCGTTGTGTGTGTAGACTGACGCGTCCCGGAAGAACGGGAACCTGGCGCGGTGTTTAGGGTATTGGCACATCCCGGGCATTAACATGAAACTGTGGATTTGGGGCTGGTTGTTTTGTTTTTTTCCTTTCTTCTCTTAGTCACCGGTGGACGCTTAGTTAAATAGTTGACACGGTGTCAGTGTGCTCGTCGCGCTTTCCTGCCCTCTTGTGAGTGGACACCCGTCAGCAGAAGACAGGCCGCAGGGCTGTCGTGTTTGTGCCTATCAAGGAATCCCATCGTTAGGTGAAGCTACGCACGGAGCTTGATTCACGTCAACGCCGACGTTCAGCAGTGCTGCGCCGCACGATTTGAATCTGCTGTTTGTTAACTGTCAAGGTAACTTTTCAAGTATTGCTGTTTGTGTACTACGTGATGCGGCTGCTGACCGGGAGACCACCGTGTATAAATGGAGGCATCTCACATTAGTTTGTAGTCTGGGACCCATGCCTACACGTTCTCTAGTGCATCGTGTGGAGTTGTCTTATCCCCCACGTTTTCTTTCACATTTGCCCTGCTGAAGAAGCTGATGGAGAGACTGATGGAGAGATTGCCAGTCAATCACAGTACTCCCACGAAGGCAAGCAGAAGAGAGATGGAGGGAGATTATCCATCACTGCCTGGCGCAGACAGGTAAGACCCCCCGCATGGACTGTTGACCGATTCTATGGCAGAGGATGCTTTATCTTCTATTCGTCTCAAGGCACTCATCACAGCAAATATATGGATGCTATTCTGACTGTCACTAGTCACTTTTGTTGTAAAGTTGCTAAAATAATCGAGTTGATCTATTAGAATAAGAAGTCACTTTTCTCTGACCAGAAACGATCAGTACCTAATTTGAAGCCTCTTGTCACTATCAAATTCCAACTACCAAGGAGCTTGTCAGTTGAACCTTACCTCAGGAGGTAAAGCAGCTTATCTGTTGATTGAAAGGTCGCTGGTTCAATCCCGGCATGTGTTGAAGTGTCCTCAAGCAAGACCGAGAACCCCAAACTTCTCTCCGAGCACTGCTCCATATAATAGGATGGGTGAAATGGGGAGGACACATGTCATTGTAAGAATTTAATAACCAAATAACATGGATCACATATTAGATGTCAACTTTTCATGACCAACTACTAGTCACTAGTTAAATAGCAGGAGTTGTTGACCCGGTTCTACTGGTCCATTATACGTTAGTTACCAGATACTCTTTCTTCATTGATGACGAGTTGCTGTTCAGTGCGGCGCTTTTTAATGAGGCACAGTTTGTCTTCCTAATAAAGACATCAGCATTTATGTTATTTGACAGATATTCTTTAACACTAGTAAATGAACATCTCGACCTGATTTAGGATAACCAGTCGATGATGGATGGATAGATGAATAGTCGCAACTACATGTTGATATCAACAGTTCAGATTTGACTATTCATAATCAATAAAAAGTTGTAGCTAGTCACTTTTGACAAACTGCTAGGTCTTATTCGTAACCTAGAACGGGAAAAGCAGCTGGCATTCATAAATGGGTACCAGTGGCTGATATATAATGATTTTTAGAATTGTCTTTGAGAGGAGTAAAATTAGACTTTTCTTCCAAGTACCTATGTTTCCGCAACTAGTACATTTTGAGACTGGTGGTTTGAGCCTTGGTTCATTCAGAAAGTGTGTCAAAGTGTCCTTGAGCAAGACACTGATCTCCTCACTGCTTAAACCCTGTGATGGAGTGGTGACCTGTCCAGGATGATCTCCTACCTTGTGCCCAGTGAGCACAGGGATAGCCTCTATAGGCTCTAATTTACAAAGTTACATTCTTAGTTTTCAACTGGAGTCGGGAAGATTATCTACCCTTCTTCTTCTTTGGGCTTGTGCTTTTCTAAACTGGAGAGCACTTCAGTGAACTCGAGTTACTTTGTAAAGGTGCTGAAGTGACGGGACTATATCCAGCGTCTCCTGGTCACATTACAGTGGCTAAGCTGCTCCATGTCAAAATATCCCGAGAGCTGTGGAAATCTACCGTGTAAGCTAATGAACATGATTTGTTTCCAGGTGTGATAGTGTTGAGATGAACCTCGCCACCAGAGAGTCGCCCCACGTGTACGCACCTCACCGTCCTGAGAGAGGTCTGAGAAGAGTACAAGTAAGGATGTGCAGAATTTTTACACGTGTGGGTAGTTAGGTCAGAAAGGATTTCCTGCAAGAAAATTCATAGCCGCAGTCTGCCCCCCTATTTCTGAATTACACACACACACACAAACACACACACTCGTGCTCGCTCACGTTGACCCCCCTAACCACAGTTGTGTTCAGGAAATGACCTTGTTCTGCATATTACTGGAAACACTTGAGAGCAGAACTTCCAACATGTGTACATGTGCGGCGCCAGTGAGGGGTGACTGACTCGGGAGGTTGAGCAGGTCATGTGGTCACTAGAGGGTTGTCTCCTCAACCCTCGGCTCCCCAGCTCCTCCACTCACTAAAAAAATGTCAATGGGCCTTTGAGCAAGGCACCTAACCTCTAACTCCCTCCTGATGAGCTGGCTGTCACCTTGCATGGTTGACACTGCTATCTTTGTGTGTGTGTGTGTGTGTGTGTGTGTGTGTGTGTGTGGGCTGGGCAGGTGAATGTGAGGCTCTCATTGTTTGTAAAACACTTTGAGCGGTTATACGAATGTGATTCATTTACAGAAAACTCACCCAACGTACGACCTTATGCCATCACCCAGTGTCTATAGACCATCAGACATTCTGTGCTCTGGCATATGTACGCAGTGTTTCAATGGCTTGTTTGTCTCTGGTTTCCTACAGCCAGAAATGCTGGCCGATAACAGCGAAGGCACACTGAAAACTCAGATAGCCGCATTGGAGAAGCAGAGGTGTGAGGTGAGTTTCTCTCCACGCTAAGAATTCACAAGTGTTCATCTTAAAAACAGCATTTTTCTCTTTTGGGTGCTTGAGACTCACCTGTTATTCTCTGTGTCGTATGAAGCTTCTCTCCATCAATAAGAAATGGTCGGAGCAGTACCAGCTGATGATACAGTTCTACAAAGACAAGGTAAAGGGTCACATTTTGAATATTGTTGTATTTGCTAGCTCTCGTCAACGTGATTCCTAACAAGCAGATTCCCCGTGTTTCCAATCATCTGTCCCCTCATGGGATTTCATTCAGACTGATATGTGTCCATTTGTCTCTCTATGATGCTCAGGTCCTGGAGCTGAAAGTCTTACTACAATCTGACCGTCCTCAAGAGATGCTTGAACTAGGACAGACTCAGGACGTCTTACAGAAGAACGTAAAGTCAAAGACAGCCATAGAGAACAAAGACTGTGTACAGGTATAACCACGTGGTGGCCTTTCAGACAAATGCATGGTTAAAGTGTACTTTGTAGGACGGCAGTAAACTTTGCATGGTGACATCTGGCTCTCCGTGCCTAACTTCTGCTCCATCTTCTCGTGGGAAACCGATGACCTGTTGCAGAACCAAAACGGTGACGTCACTTTTGAGTTACGGAAATCCGAACAGGAAGCCAAGCTGTTGAGAGCACAGAACAACACCCTGGCCAGGAGGGAGCAGCATCAGCACAAAGAAATCAGACGACTCAACAAGGTGAGTGAACGGAGCTCTGGAGATTACAACATCTGGGGAAAACCCAGGGTAGACAAACAGGACACGAGTGCCCGTTTCAGCTTTTCAAATCCTTTCCACATTAGCAGTCGAGGTGTTTTACTCTTACTTCACGTGCTCAGTAACAAATGTGCCACTGTTTCCTCTGTCCCAATTCTTGCCCGCAGGCCTTAGAGGAGGCCCTTCAGGTGCCCGTTTCCTCTCAGGAGGGCAGTGGAACATCACAAGAGCTCTGGAGACATCAGGTAGGCTTGCTTGGGGACCGTCACGTGGTATCTTTGTTCATATCGTCTCTTGTTGTAGATGAAGAGCTCGGATTTTGTTGTCATTCAAACAATCATCCATTGGATCCATTCCGGTTTACATCTTCCTGTTATGCCTCTTGGTGCATCCTCAGGCTGAGGTCTATAAAGACGACTTCATGAAGGAGCGGCAAGACAGAGAGAAGCTCAAGCAGAAGCACCTAGAACTAGAGAAGAATTTCCGGAAAGTTCACTCGGAGCTGTGCAGCATCAAGTCCAAGGTACCATTGTGTTTGTGTGCATGCAGAAACATGGCTCATTCAACATACCCATTCTCACCATTTGACACTATGGACATCTCCTTAAACTCGGTTGCAGCATTGTGAATGCTTTTATTCTTAGCACGGGTAATCCCATGTACAATTGAATTCCTTAACCCTTCTTGTCATAGGCTCACTCGTGAAGCTATACAGAGTCACTCTCACCATCAGCTACATTCAGTACACATGTCCAGTCTTGTGTAGATCCATTCATTCACCGGTTTATATTTCTATCCGTCTTTTCAGATAACCTGGGCACCAGATTTACCTCGACACATCCCTGAATTCATTGACACGAGATGCCACCTGCCAACCAAGAAAAGCAGCAACCCTCCTAGAATCCACTGCCACTGCCAGGCTGGAAAACACACGCCCCGCTAAGGACCAGGCCGAGTCAAGACAACCTAATCCTCAATCTTCATATTTATGAGCCAGTGTAAAGTCGAGATAAGATTGTTTTCTACATTTCATAAATGTACAGCTATTTTTCTACTGTCCTATCATTTAACTTTGCACTTTACTGAATACTTTGGTCCATTTCAAATACAGCCAAAATAAAAACACAGAATCGTAGGTCTTCTCTTTATTTGTGTGTGACTGAGGTGTTAGAGCTCTGAGGCAGGACAACATTGAGGAAGTGGGCCCTGTTCTGCTTTTCTCAGTGGGTTACCTACTGTAGGTCTATGTTGAAATAACTTTCACTGCTGTCCTAACACAGCTACCCCACCCCACCAGTCCAGGCCTATTGGAGGACACGGGAGGAGCACAAAGGTCCAAACGTAGAGTTCCTGAGAAGTCCTTTGAGTAATATGACATCCTGAGCCTCTAGTTTACACACGTGGGGAAATGAAACGGAAACATAACATACCACACTGCACCCAGCGTGTGTTGCGTTTGCAATGTAGGTCTTTGCAACATTACTCAGTTCCTCCTCCTCAGTCATAGGTTCTTTTTGGGAAATCCCAAAGAACCACCTTTAAGAAATTCCTGCTGTCTGCAGAAGGTGAAGGCTGAAACTGGTGTATGCACGCGGTACACCTACGTCTGTTAGGGACAGATGTACAGCAGAAAATCAATCGATGGTAATTCATCATCATGTGATCTTCAACCACTGATCCCAAGTCGGCCTGGGGATCTGCTGGAGCCTATCCCAGTGCTTATTGGGCTTGAGGTGGAGGAACGGCCTGGACAGGTCGCCATTCCATGGCAGACAGTTCATTGTCAATATGATATTTCTATATGCTATACCTCACTGTATATCACCCACCCCTGTGATAGGCAGCCATGTTCAGAACAGGCACAACAAAGACCCTCGATCCCATCACCTGTGTGAAAGCATCTCGTACGTCCTCGGGTGAGACACCGTGTTGAAGGCATTCATTGAATAGCTTCATTTTCCCCCGTGGCCCACAAGAAAGAACAATAAAGGTTGAGCCCAAAGAACAGACCCAAAACTCAGTGGATTCATAAGAAAGGACTGATTTGAGGGGATCGGGGAGGTATTCTCTGCTGTTTCGTGTTGAGTGTTCATTTACATAGCAGCTGAATGCCATTGAAGCCAGTGCATCAATGAATACCATGGTAATGATGAGAAGGCTGACTCCTACACAGGAGGGTAAAGAACATATCCATCACTGTTATCACAGCCTTCTTCTCCATGTTAAAGTGCTTATTGAAAAAAACCCAAAAGATACATGCACATACAACGTAGTCAGAACTGATCCATTCTCAAGCTCTTACCTGTGGGAGAGTCTATTCACACTCATGGTTGGTCACTCCTACGAGCATGGGAACCCTCTGAGATACCTTGTCTTTTCAAAATGTCCTCTGGAGGTCTGTCCAAAAACACACCGTCGATCACTGGACCTGAAAACACGTGGATCTGAACCCATCATAAATCCCCTGAAGAGTTTCAACCTGCACCGCGACTCATACACCACCCTCACTCAATCCACTTTGAATATCGCCGTGATTCAACCACATTTCGATCTTACTCATCCTACCACGAAGCCCCTGCTGTGCTCACTGAGATACAACCTTGCCGTGAACGCAAACTCGTGAGCATAGCGGAGTCAAATCTAAATTGGCGCATGTTCGCTGCATACAGTAACCACCTACCTCTGCAGTGGTATTCAATAGGTCCTCGTACTAGTCCTTGATGCACCCCACAGGTTTTCCATCATTGCTGTGATCACACTCCGTTGAATAGGCCACCTTCTGCAGGAGGGAGATTAGGAATCCAGTGTTAAGGAAAACCACTGCTGAATGTGGACTCATAACATGTAGTGAAAGTGTTTTATTGCCACATGACTAAGGCCGGGGGAACTTTTTCTCTGCATCCCACCCATCGTATGGTATTGGGACAGTGAGCACAGGTAGCAGTTAGAGGTTCAATGTCTTGCTCAAGGACACCTTGACATGCTTTCTGCAGGGGCCGGGGATCAAACCGACAATCTCCAAACACCCTTGCCTCCTGAGCTATGCTGCCCCTCATGTATTTATTGGTACCTTGGCCAAGGCCGGTGGGCTGCTGCTGTAATGTTTCACCAGTGGTGCAACTCCACTCATGGCAAACAGCCCTTCAGCCAACGGAGACACGACCTCCCGGATGGTTGCTGCCATCAACTGGAAATAGTGATAAAATAGATTAAAAGGTGCATCAAATGTTGAATAGTTTCAGTCTGAATATAAAAGTCCAAATCATGAGCTCATGTGCATGTCAACCCATCCATCCATCCCATCCATCCATCCATCCATCCATCATCAAAAGTTTATCCAAAGTTGGGTTTCGGAGTCATGCTGGAGCCTCTCCCAGCATCACACATCTGCTATCTGACTGAGGGAGCTCCAGTAGCCAAGAGCATGCTCGTCTCCGGTGCTGGACAAATACCTGCAACCAGTTACCACAATGCACCTGAGGAAGGTGAAATATTTGATATCCAGAATGACAAAAATCAGTGCAACATTAACCGCTGTACCGCAGAAATCCCAGAACACTTGAGCAATGTTGAATGATGACCGCAACCGTGTACCGGTAGCCAGGCTACCAGGGTTGAGCCATCAGACTGAAAGGCACCGTCAGCAGTCGACCCCCTGCATGGATCAACACCAACCATAAGCCAGACATCATAACATCTGTCACTCTGTTGTAAGCGTAATGGGAATTTCTCCATTTTCACAGAGACTTAAAGCTAAGCAATAACTATTCACCTTTTGAGAGGCATGCACTGTGTGTGTCAAGTATGAGTCAGTGGGTGAGTCATGCCATAAGCATGTCGTCCATTAACACGAAGAGTACTGATATGGCTAAGGAGATGGAGAATGTACATCAGTTAAGCAATTCAAATGACTCATAAGTCATGGCAGTCTTTATATCTGCACGGATGGGAAAATGTACTTCCATTTCGAGAAGAGCGTGTCTGGACACTGTGCGAGTGCCGTGTGGAGACCTTCCATTATTGCACATCTCAACCTCGGGTTCCTTGAATATAATCACATGAAACCTTTCTGGGAATCGGCAGCAAGTGTCAAAACCGCGATCTACAGAAGCAGCACGGATAGAAATATGTGGAATCAAATGTATTTTCTAAGATGTTTATTGTCATTCTGGATGAAGATGTAAACACGTG
>OMLC01042107.1:0-11571 GCA_900302585.1 Regalecus glesne
ATTATTCCTCATATTCATGAACCCCCACCACACACACGCACACACGTGCACGCATGTGCGTACATGCAAGAAAATAAACCATTGCTTGGACAGAGATCAGTAAATGTGTTCCATGCAAAAGAATGCGGCTATGAGACAAATAGATGAAAGATCACAAAATACCATGCAGCTAGTGAACACCATCAATAACCATGGGTTTTCTGTGTGTGTGTGTGTGTGTGTGTGTGTGTGTATGAGCGCTTGCATGCATTTTCATGCAGTGTGTGTTTTTGATGTATTATTCATGAAAATACCCTGCAGACCTGCAGATAGCAACTATAGCATATCCCAATCAGTAGATGAGTAACCACACACGTGGGGATTAATCATCCATCCATCCATCTATACATTGTCAACTGGTTATCCAAATCCAGGTGCCGGAGTTAGGAGTTTCAGCAAAGGATTCCAAACTTTCCTTTTCCTGGCCACATCAATCAGCTCTGACTGGGGGATCCCGAAGTGATCCCAGGCCAGCATGGAGATATAATCCTGCTACACGGTCCTCAGTCCATCCCATGGCTTACTCGTAGCTGGATGTGCCTTGGACACCACCTCAACTGGCTCCTTTCTATGTAAAGGAGCAACAGCTCTAATCCTAGTCTCTCACAGATGACTAGACGTCTCACTCTGTGTCTAAAGGAGACACCAGCCTCCCTCCTGAGAAAACCCATTTTGGCACTTGTATCCGCAAAATAATCATGACACGTAAAAATAGACCTCAAAATGGACCCTGGTTGTTTCAATAAAGCCATATTCTGTAATCGGAATCATACAAGATTCAGAGATGGAGATGTTTTCACTCTTTGTGGGAGCTGATCTAAATAACAGCATGATTGATGATGTAACTCCACCGATGTTAAAAGAAAATTTCACAGAAACTCATTATTGTGTCTCCTTCGGTTGCACGGACCACATCGATCAATGTGCAATACAGTCATCAAGGTCAGGCAGCGTAGAGTTAATGACTTCAGAGATATTGCTGGGCGTTTTTAGTGGCAAGACGTCTTAGTTGCTGAACGATAGATTAATGAACATCCTCGCCGGGCCAACGTGTGGGGAAAATATCATTGCCCTTATGAGGATGAAGTTGACATCAGATGGACATGTCAAATATAGCAACCATGCTCTCCCGGTAAACAAAATCATTAAATCTTATAACACGGACTGACTCCTGTATCCACATCTTATGACTCAGTGTCTTCCTTGGACCAACTCTCCACTATAGTCCAATTCCAGGATAAAGGACGCTAGATGGTCCCTCCACAAACTGTCTCAGCAGGCACACAGTCTGTGGCATCTCCAACATTGGTATAAGAATGATAAAAGCTGTCTTTGGGTATACTGAGAGATCAGGTGAGAAGCAAAGTTACATATAAAACATGCTAATTCTGCGTGTAGATGTAATGAGCAGCATATCTAAGGAGGTGGGATGGTCATCTGGCAAGTTGAAGATGGGTAGTTTGATCCCCGGCCCCTGTAAAAACCATGTGTGTCCTTGAGCAAACCACTGATCCCCTAAGTGATTGAGTCAACAGATAAATCTGGTATATTTATATTCAAAATGTTCATTAATATGCACTGTACCCATAAAGGGGATCATAATTATTATTATCATTAGTAGTAGCAATAGTAGTATTAGTAGTAGTAGTTGTAGTATGTAATGTGTTTGTACATTTGTGTGTGTTTGGGGACAAGGCGAAGGGTTCAAATTCAGTGCAGTGTGCAGATCTGTGCAAACGCATGCTACATGATACATGTGATCTTCAGAAACATGAATGTAGAGAAATATACATTTTGGGGGAAAAGTCCCCGAGATCTGAAAAAATACACTCTAATTGCCATCAGCATTCGTCCTTTGCCGGTAGGGGTAAATGGAATACTTTACGGTATTAAATTAAGTAGAACTTCAGAGGCATTATGATAAATCAATGATGTATCTCGCCCCCTGATGGGCTGAATCTTAATGAAACAGTACATTTCCACACAAAGGAATAGGTCCAAGGCTAAGCACAAATCACCAAATGCAATTAATGTGAACCTGAGGGGGGTTTTTGTTATAGAGGAATTTTGCACTCAAAGTACCTTTTTCATCCCAAAGGCTAATATTGTTTGCCTGCATATGAGTGTACACAGGAGGCTTTGTTGAACTATAAATGGTGACAAAGCGGTGTAGAAATACACCATGCATCCCTATGCAACACACACACACACACACGCACACACACACACACAAGAACAAACAGGCCGACTCATCCATTGTGCATGTGACTGCGTTCCACTAAATCATACCAGCTGAACACTCAGCCTTATTAAAGAAACCCACACAAGCTTCGTTGCTCCCTCTATCAGTACTACAACACTCCCTTTCTCCAATTTATTTTCCTTACGCCATGTCCCTTGCTTGCGTCATGACCTCATGCTGTCCCAGCAGCCTCCTTTGAAAGATCAACTGTCATAAAGTGATAAGGCCCTGTGCTCATCTGCTCCCTCCCTGGTCTCATGTTAGGTTCACCTCCTCCTACCATCCCACCACCCTCTCCCGCTAATGTAACGGTGGGTACCGTTTGCAGCCACATCTGTCAGCTAGCAGCACCGTGGCTACCTTGCAACACGCCCTGCTGAGTAATTGCTATGAATTTAATGACCTTTTCAATTATGTCTACTCAGCTACAGCTCTCGCCCCATAATCGCAGTCATTTCCATCCATTAGTTTCTCGTGCTCCCCTGGCACCCATCAATCTTTGGCTTCTTTTGAACACTTTAAAGCTGCGGAGCACCCACTCTTCTGTGCAACAGTGACAACGTCTCCCGACTTGCTCTGAGACCTGCTATTGGGCTACAAAGGACGAGAGGCATGCAAAGGGAATGGAAAGTACAAGACTGAACCAGATTTTTTTAAGTGCCCTTGATGAATTGCTTCTCTGAGAACATTTGTGTGAATGTGTGTGTATCTGTGCATTTATTCAAATTTATGAGATACATTAAAGGGAGAGTTCAACCCAAAATGAAAATGCATCTTTTTCCTCTTACCTGTGGCACTATTTATCCACCTAGATTGTTTTGGTTTGAGTCATCGAGTTTTGGAAAAATAGGGATTAGAGACGTCTACCTGCATCCCAATCCAATGGAACTATTTCGTATAGGAATTATTCTCCAACACTGAGCTGAACATGAAACTGTTTTAAACAAGGTCTGTGGATTATCTTCAGTAACCGTGTCATGAGACATTACTGTTGAGTTTTTCAAATGTATTTTTTGGCTCACTGAACACCAAATGCCAAAAGCTAAAGGTTAATCAATTCCATTGTCAAAGAAGAAGCTTTTTTTCATTTGCCATTGAATTCTTGCAGTGAAATTTGTTCTCTGTATTTAACCCATTCTATTGAACAGACGCATTGAGCATCTGTAGCACCCGGTGACCAACTCCAGTTCTTTAACCAACTCCCTGCTCAGGGGCACAGGCGGGAGTATTAACCCTTACATGCATGTCTTTCTGAAGGTGGGAGGAAACCGGAGCACCCGGAGCAAACCCAAACAGACACAGGAAGAATATGCAAACTCCACACAGACAGGACCTGGGAGGCAACAGTGCTAACCACTGCTCCACCATGCTGCCCTATTCAAGAGAAGGTACACATCCCAAGGGCTGCTAGCTCCAAAACTTGGCAACTCACACAAAAACCAACTAAATGGATAAATACCACCACAGGTACGTGAAAGGAAAAACATGCATTTTTCATTTTGGGGTGAACTGTCTGTTTAATACTCAAGACAACCACATGACACTCTCCACACCAACCATACAAACACACACTCTCTCTCTCTCACACACATACACACACACAAACAAACAAACACACACGCACACACACACACACAAACTACACATTGAAAAAGTCCTACCTGCTCCTTGACAGAGGCAAGAATGGACGAAGTTGTCTCAGTTCCAGATCCATCTCCATTGGAAGCGGGCATCACAGGGGGGACCATGGCTCCCTTCTCCTGCTCCACAGGCTGCTCTGGCACCGGCATCACTCCTTCATATGTAAATGCAAACACACACACACACACACACACACACACACACAACACAAGACAACACAACACAAACAACCAGTAAGTACTTAATAACATTGAATATGGATGTATGATATTAGATCTTAAGGTAACACAGACACTACGGTCAGTTGAAATAACGGATTTCAATGTGTACTAGTCGGTGTTAAACATTCTGCTTGTTCTGCCTTAGAAAAGCAATGAACTGAGATAATGTGATGTACTGCATGACTCAACACCTCTCCAACCGTTGAGACTATTAAGAGAAGAATTTCTTTAAATATGCAGGATGAGTGTTTCTAGTAGAGCAGTACAAAATTTAAGAAACGTCATGCACTAGCAATCGTGATCACTCGGAATAGGTTAGCGAGTAAAAAAAGCCCAATCCTTGACAATACATTATTCAAAATGTGTGCATGAGAATATAGTTGTATGCTTTCAATACAGCTGCGGCAATTTAATTTGTTGTGTATGACAATTTGCAAAATGAAATGCCACAATACCAGAGAAAGCAGTCTTGAAATGAAGACACATGTTGCTCTATGATGGGGTTTAGTTGGCTGTGCCCTTTACGGCGGACAAGTTTGACACAAAAATGCTTTTATCCAAAATCCAATCAAAAGAAACTATAAATGGAAGCGGATGTGATCAAGACCTCTATGAAATGAGTGGTCAACCCTGTAGAAATATAATTTCCTCAGCCCAGACCAACACACTAAATGTAAATGGCTACCAGCTCATATTGACATAAAACTGTTCCTTAATGGGTTGTTAAAATGTGACAACTAACTAATCTGGAGTATAATTAAGGTATTCAAGACAAAGTAAAGTGACTTCTGTCTGGACAGGGAAGAGATGTGACTTCTCTCTTCTATCAAATCGACGGGCCATCTCCCTGACTCTAATGAGCCTTGCCGACTCAGAACGTTAGCCTCAAACCTTACCTAACATCAAAAATGATTTAACGCATACACGCATTTTTAAAACATAGCTCAGGAGGTAGAGCAGTTATCTACTATTCAGATGATTGGTGGTTCAATCCCCAGTTCCTTAAGAAAGCCTATCTAAGTGTCCCTGAGCAAGACAGTGAATGCCTGACAGCACAAGCACCGCCATGGAATGGTGACCTGTCCAGGGTGTTTCACTGTCTTTTGCCCAATGTGTGCTGAGATAGGCTGCAGCCTGACTCCATGACCTGACTTCAGATAAGCAGTTGACAATGGATGGATGATGGATGGATGAACGTGTGGAACCACGGATGAAATTAACTGGACAATTTCAAAATAGTTACAACAGATACTTTCCTCTTTAGTGCTGTGACAGCTTAAAGAGAAAAGACCTTACCAAAGGCACAAGCAAACAGGGGAAAAAAAGCAAAGGGACAAAGGATGAGGACCAAATCATCAGTGTAGATAAGGAATTTGTGCTGGCACAAATTGTACAACTACTGAGGTGACATTATGAGTTTTTCTATTCACGATGAAACCTCATGTTTCCCTGTCAGAGAGAGATGGAGAAATGGAGAGCTTGATCACTTACTTTGAGAGAATGAGACGGGACCATAGGGAAAACATTTTGTCAATACAGTGGCCATGACTTCAATAAAAGGCTAAATAATGAATTGAGTGTGGGATTAGATAATGGAGTCCCGTTAGTTTGCCACTAGCTACCATTTCTCCCATCGCCCGACACTTGGCAGCTGATGTGAACGCTATATGGAAGTACTTTGTAGCATACATTTGTCATGCATTCAGTTGATTGCACTTCATCCGTTCCTTAGCTGAGGAAAAGGAAAATATTTAATCGTAGCAATGTTCTAGACAAATATTCTGCTAGAGAACAAATCGGACATGCAAGAGTCAGCAGTCCCTCCGCATCATCATAGAGAGGACAGGATGCAATCAGCCGACAGCACAAACAAGTTCAAGTCCAATTTTATTGTCATGTGTATTGGAATACAATGACATTCTTGGGCATTGGATCCCTCTGCTTAACACAAGGGGAATATGTACAAAATTTAATGTGGAAGGTCAGCAGTAAGGCACTTGTATTGGGAAATGATATGACAGAGGTCATAGGTTCGATCCCACCATGGGGTATCAGGAAGTGCGTCAAGTTGTGTTAGCTCCATGTCAAAGATTGTTGCAGCAGTCTGAGTGTTGCCCAACTGCACTGTGACACACCCTGCCATGGCACTCTCCATGGTCCTGAAATCAAGGTTCATAAGCACTTTGGCATTTATAGAAAAATTGTTGAGATGCCTCAGACACAGTCTCTGCTTTGCCTCTGTGGGGATGCAGTTGGTATTTAGAGACCATGTGAGGGTGTCTATCAGAGTCCTAGCAGCCTGCAAGTCAAACATCCAGTCTTCCAGACAACAAGGCAGCCAGCTAACCGAAGACAGCAGGCCAGACACGGTGGTGACTGTAAATAAAAGATGTTAAGGAGACGGCCTGCAGATGGTTTTCTGACTCTTGCTGACAAACACCACTTCTGTGTCTCATGTCTCCCCTGCTGAGCAGAGATGAGTCATTGCAGTTCAGTTCCCGAGCAGCTAAAACCACGACAGAGAGCATATTACAGCTGCTGCCTGCCTGCCGTGGTACAGCTGCATGAGATGGCCAAAGGTGCAAGTCAGCGAGCACAGGGGAGCCACCATTCACCCTGTCTGTACTAATACTTTCCATCAATCTTTAAGAATGGACACCTCCAGACACACCCAGACAGAGAGAGAGAGAAAGAGAGAGGGAGAGAGAGAGGAATAATGATTCCCCATGATCTGTAGCAAAGGAAAAATGTACCTAACCAACTATCAAATCTGTTATTCCTCTTTGTAGCAGTTTGTAGATTCTGATTTCAGCTCAACGTCTCCCTTAGCTTTGTCTGTATAGCATTAAAGATATTTTTCTTCAACCATTTTCCTCTGTGAATATACCATGTACTTGAGCAGTGGTGGTAGTGTTCTTATGAAAGTCGCTCAATACTGCTAGATATCATTCACTGACATATGTCTCCAAAGACTGGCCCCCTGTCCAGGTTGGTTCCCTGCCTTTTGCCCATTGAGCACTAGGATAAGTTTCAGCATGACTGCAACCCGATTTCAGATAAGTGGTTGATGATGGATGGATGGATGGATGGATGGATGGATAGATGGATGGATGGATGGATGGATGGATAGATAGATAAATAGATAGATGGATGGATGTGTCCAAAGAATCACCTTCAATGTACAACTAAGGGACACTGCTATAAAGACATTACTCATAATAATGGGAAATGGTTGCTAAAAGCCTGTCCTCAACACAATATAGCTCTTACTATTGCCAACAAATACCATTACAGGAAGGGCACTTAGACGACTCTGTGGTCAACAGTGTTAGGAATTTGATCCTAATGTCCTACTTATTTGACGTTTCTAAGCACTCTCGAATTGGTTTTGGTCAGAAAACATGCAAGTCAGATTAATAAGAAACTCTTCATACTCCCAAATGTTGTGTATGGGAGTATGGTAGTTATTTGTCTATGACATGGCCACGCGATGTGACAGATACTTTTCAATGTCCACCAAGTCAAAACTTGCTAAGTTCACCCCCCCTGTGAGCCTTGCAAAGGCAATGAGTAAAGAAAATGTATGTATTGCAACAAGAACTTGAATAATCACTTTCATGAGTGATCCCTTTCAAACTTCCATAGCATATGTTGTTTTTGATCTGTGTGCTTAGCACTGCTGTCTGTGGTAGCTAATGATATAGAGCATGGGGTGTTCCTGATATCTAAAGAAAATGGATGGAAACACAATTACAGCCAGTAAGTTGTGTTTCTGCCCTGTGTTGCCATATAGAAAGTCTAGAAGTCAAGAACCAGTGTGAAAACCAGAGCTGATTCACTGGATTAAAAAGCAAGTTCACACCCATCAGTAATGCAAGATTGTCACCTGAGAGTCTTTGCATAACGCTGGACACAGCATGGTTAATCATTAAGATTTTGAGGAAAATCAAAGCCTATGAATGAGGGCTGTACAAAGCCATGTGGACAATGTTCAGAAAACTGCAAAGTTGGCAAACAGTATATTGGCCGGTGCAGAGATAAAGCCTAGACTGACACATTTGCCATCATATGTCACAATGCTCCATCTCCCTGGTGCTTTTCCCTGGCTATTGTTGATGGACACAGTTAAGCTGCTATTGAATGGACTTGATGTGTCCTGCAGGATACAATGTAACAGGAACCTTGGCTTAGAGGGGGCTTTTGAGGCTGAGGGGACACATTTAATTGCAGTGCATTCTGTCTGATTTGAGTTCCATGCAGTTTCCTGTTGAGCGAGGGAGGAGTGATGGCCTGACATTTCATTTGGCTTCGGCCCAGATAAGACATGAAAAGCTCCGACTAAGCCTCCTGTTTCTGACAGTGTGGGAGAGGCTTTGACGTTTAAGCAGCGGTACCCTGGAGAGCCAAAGCATAAACAACTCACAATGTCTACCATCAGAAACCCTCATGCACATCACAGTTTTATAGTTCTGCCTCAGTAATCTCACTCCTCAGATGTGTAGCTGGCCACAGCAGACAGTATACATGGCAGTCAACATACTATTACACTTTTAACACCTAGTGGGAATAAAGGGATTGGATAAGAGAACACCCTGCCAAGTTGATACTTGGTGGTACCAACTTTTGCTTGAATTACAGCCATGAATCTGGACATGCCAGTGCCAAATTTACACCAGAATGAGCAGCATTTCCCCATTGTTGATTACAGAATTTCTCAAGATATGTCCGGTTGAATGGTGACAATTGGTGAACAGTCTTCCTCAAGTCATTGTACAGATTTTTATTTTTTTATTTTACCCCCTTATTTTCACACCCGAATTCCCTGAGTTGCCTACTGCTGGGTCAGTCGGTTTGATACCCCTCTAAAATGTCGACAGGAAGGAGGAAGCCGTGGCATGTGAGTCCTCAAAGTCACGTGATGGCTCGCCCTCGCTATTTTGCACATCACGGTCTCACTGGGAAAGCACAGTGCTTGGCTGTCGGAGGAGAACGAAGCAAAGTACTTTCCCTTTACTTAACCGCAAGTGCTCGGGCGACCCAGAGGAGGACACTAGTGAACCTAGAATACTTTACCGCACCTAAACCCTTTACCCATGTGAGGCTTAGCCAATTATGCCCTACTAACCATGGACCTCCGGAGCGTGATTGGTCATTCTACAGATTTGCTGTGATCTAGGCTGGGGCTCTTCTGCCCAATGCCCAATGGGGTTAGCTCTAGGTACTATGGATTGGATCAATGACTTTCATCTTGCCATTCGAGCCAAGTGGGTGGATCACTTTTGATACTGTTCCCACATGCACACATTGACCAGTCTTTCCCATTAAGGGTTGCAGCTCCTTCAAAGTTCCCATTGGCCTCTCTTTAGCCTCTCTGATCAGTCTCCACCTTGATTGGTCCTCCACTTAGGAGGAAAGACCTGATCTAAGAGAGGTCTGGGCAGGGCCAGACACATTTTATTTCCTAATGATGGTCTTGATAGTGTACCAAGGGATACTTAAAGCTTTTGAAATCATTTTTTACCTGTTATCCATTTTGTGTCTTTCCACAAGAGTTCTTTTGAAATCTTGTTTAAGCCAGTAATGAATCCTTCTCTTTGAAATGTTCTACCAAGTAGTGGATTCATCTTGAAAGAGTTGCTTTTAACTACAATAGTTAACATCACTATAACTGACTAAGTACCTTGAGCAAGACACTGAACCCTAATTGCTCAAGCCCAGCAATGAGATGGCAACCTTACCAGGGTGTTTTCCCACCTTTCATCCAATGGATACTGGGATAGGCTCCAGCATGAATCTGACACCAGATTTCAGATAAATGGTTGACGATGAATGAATAAACGGATGGATGGATGGATGGATGACTGACCGAAAGTTGAAACCAAAAAACATTATGTGTGATCTTGAAACTACTAGTTACACCTGAGCAAGTTCATATCATAATTCTAACAGTGGTGTTCTCTTTCTTTTTTTTCTTTTTAAAAAAAAGCTGCTTTAATGTTCCTTTGCACATTGTGAGTTACTATGGGAGTTGTGGTAGTTAGTGGTAGAACATGCAAAATAACAAGCCAGGTGTAATGGGTTTGATCTCACCACTGGGCATCAGGAAAAGAATCCAGCCTTTATTGCCCATGCTACATCTAGGTCTATGTCCACCCCCAAAACATGGGAACAGATCAAGAAATGCATAAATGACCCTCCTTGTGGATCATTGTGTTTAAATAAAGGACAAAGAGAGAGAAGAGGATTTTTTCGGATCACGATTAGTCCTCATGTTGTTGGGGTGGACATGGACTTGGGTGGAACAAGGAGGATTAAGACTGGATGCCTTTACAGAATTAAGATCAAACCAATGACTTCTGGCTCATTTCCAAAGCGTGTGCTCTACCACTGAGATACCATCCATCCATACAAACATGATCAACTGGTTTTCCAAAGCTGGGTCACAGAGTCATCCTGGAGCCTATCCCAACACTCACTGGGCACTAAGAGGGGAGAGACCCTGGACAGGTCACCATACCTTTGGGGGTCTTGAGCAGTTAGGGTTTCAGTGTCTTACTCATGAACACTTCAATCAACTTTCTGAAGGATCCGTGGACTTAACCACCAATTTTCTGATTACTAGACAACCACTCTCCACTCAAGTTATGCCGCTGAGCTACCTCACGCAGCCCCAAAATAACATGAATATTCTAATGGATTTCTTATTTTACAAAGGTAATGCACCAAAAGCTACACATTTGTACTTTTATTCTACAGTGACAGTGAAGAAAGAGGCAGACGGGAAATGGAAGGGGGTGTGTGACATGTAACAAAGGTCGCCGGCTGGAATCGAACTGACAATGATTTCAAACATGTGGCCATGCATTTTAACAATTCACCTACGGAGGGACCCTAAAAGGTACACATTTTGAACAGGGGGGGAATTTGTATGCCCACTGCAGCATCAAACCCATTACTATCAAGGGTCTATTTGTACATCATATTTCAATTCATCAGATCAATTTGCTAGATAAATTCATTTGCTAAAAGCATCATGTAGTTTTGGTGACTGCTCTGAAGGGGTTTTGTGTTAAGCTGCTTTTGGCTGACAGACTCATGATGGCCGACGTTGAGGAGTATGTGGGGGGCCTTTATCGGTAAAACATCTTTTAAATTCTAAGAGTTGAGTGGTTGTATGATCCCCTCCAGCACCAACACCAACACAACCACTCACACACACACATGCAAGCACGTACACACACACAGACATACACGCACACACACACACACACACACACACACACACACATCGGCCCTTTCTGGATCACGCCGCCCACCCATGACCTTGATGCAAGTGAGCATTCACCCTTTCAAACCTGAGTTATTGTCACAATCCACATGTTAGCAGTTTCATTTCTGCCTTTTACGCCGGCCGCAATTTCGGTTGGC